>JAVHZZ010000326.1:0-83227 GCA_036250195.1 Mixophyes australis | reverse complement strand
GGAGTGGGTCACCACAATATATATTAAAAACCCTGAACTTTTATGATTCGAAGCAATAAATGTATCTGGACTGCGTAGAGGAGTGGGTCACCACAATATATATAATAAGAAAAGTATCAACTTGTATGATTCGCACCAATAAATGTACCTGGACTGCGTAGAGGAGTGGGTCACCACAATATATATTAAAAACCCTGAACTTGTATGATTCGCACCAATAAATGTACCTGGACTGCTTAGAGGAGTGGGTCACCACAATATATATTAAAAACCCTGAACTTGTATGATTCGCACCATTAAATGTATCTGGACTGCGTAGAGGAGTGGGTCACCACAATATATATAATAAGAAAACCATCAACTTGTATGATTCGCAGCAATAAATGTACCTGGACTGCGTAGAGGAGTGGGTCACCACAATATATATAATAAGAAAACCATCAACTTGTATGATTCGCACCAATAAATGTACCTGGACTGCGTAGAGGAGTGGGTCACCACAATATATATTAAAAACCCTGAACTTTTATGATTCGCACCAATAAATGTATCTGGACTGCGTAGAGGAGTGGGTCACCACAATATATATAATAAGAAAACCATCAACTTGTATGATTCGCACCAATAAATGTACCTGGACTGCGTAGAGGAGTGGGTCACCACAATATATATAATAAGAAAAGTATCAACTTGTATGATTCGCACCAATAAATGTACCTGGACTGCGTAGAGGAGTGGGTCACCACAATATATATTAAAAACCCTGAACTTGTATGATTCGCACCAATAAATGTACCTGGACTGCTTAGAGGAGTGGGTCACCACAATATATATTAAAAACCCTGAACTTGTATGATTCGCACCATTAAATGTATCTGGACTGCGTAGAGGAGTGGGTCACCACAATATATATAATAAGAAAACCATCAACTTGTATGATTCGCAGCAATAAATGTACCTGGACTGCGTAGAGGAGTGGGTCACCACAATATATATAATAAGAAAACCATCAACTTGTATGATTCGCACCAATAAATGTACCTGGACTGCGTAGAGGAGTGGGTCACCACAATATATATTAAAAACCCTGAACTTTTATGATTCGCACCAATAAATGTACCTGGACTGCGTAGAGGAGTGGGTCACCACAATATATATAATAAGAAAACCATCAACTTGTATGATTCGCACCAATAAATGTACCTGGACTGCGTAGAGGAGTGGGTCACCACAATATATATTAAAAACCCTGAACTTTTATGATTCGCACCAATAAATGTATCTGGACTGCGTAGAGGAGTGGGTCACCACAATATATATAATAAGAAAACCATCAACTTGTATGATTCGCACCAATAAATGTACCTGGACTGCGTAGAGGAGTGGGTCACCACAATATATATTAAAAACCCTGAACTTGTATGATTCGCACCATTAAATGTATCTGGACTGCGTAGAGGAGTGGGTCACCACAATATATATAATAAGAAAACCATCAACTTGTATGATTCGCACCAATAAATGTACCTGGACTGCGTAGAGGAGTGGGTCACCACAATATATATTAAAAACCCTGAACTTGTATGATTCGCACCATTAAATGTATCTGGACTGCGTAGAGGAGTGGGTCACCACAATATATATAATAAGAAAACCATCAACTTGTATGATTCGCAGCAATAAATGTACCTGGACTGCGTAGAGGAGTGGGTCACCACAATATATATAATAAGAAAACCATCAACTTGTATGATTCGCACCAATAAATGTACCTGGACTGCGTAGAGGAGTGGGTCACCACAATATATATTAAAAACCCTGAACTTTTATGATTCGCACCAATAAATGTATCTGGACTGCGTAGAGGAGTGGGTCACCACAATATATATAATAAGAAAACCATCAACTTGTATGATTCGCACCAATAAATGTACCTGGACTGCGTAGAGGAGTGGGTCACCACAATATATATTAAAAACCCTGAACTTTTATGATTCGCACCAATAAATGTACCTGGACTGCGTAGAGGAGTGGGTCACCACAATATATATTAAAAACCCTGAACTTGTATGATTCGCACCAATAAATGTACCTGGACTGCGTAGAGGAGTGGGTCACCACAATATATATAATAAGAAAACCATCAACTTGTATGATTCGCACCAATAAATGTACCTGGACTGCGTAGAGGAGTGGGTCACCACAATATATATTAAAAACCCTGAACTTTTATGATTCGCAGCAATAAATGTATCTGGACTGCGTAGAGGAGTGGGTCACCACAATATATATAATAAGAAAACCATCAACTTGTATGATTCGCACCAATAAATGTACCTGGACTGCGTAGAGGAGTGGGTCACCACAATATATATAATAAGAAAAGTATCAACTTGTATGATTCGCACCAATAAATGTACCTGCACTGCGTAGAGGAGTGGGTCACCACAATATATATTAAAAACCCTGAACTTGTATGATTCGCACCAATAAATGTACCTGGACTGCTTAGAGGAGTGGGTCACCACAATATATATTAAAAACCCTGAACTTGTATGATTCGCACCATTAAATGTATCTGGACTGCGTAGAGGAGTGGGTCACCACAATATATATAATAAGAAAACCATCAACTTGTATGATTCGCAGCAATAAATGTACCTGGACTGCGTAGAGGAGTGGGTCACCACAATATATATAATAAGAAAACCATCAACTTGTATGATTCGCACCAATAAATGTACCTGGACTGCGTAGAGGAGTGGGTCACCACAATATATATTAAAAACCCTGAACTTTTATGATTCGCACCAATGAATGTACCTGGACTGCGTAGAGGAGTGGGTCACCACAATATATATAATAAGAAAACCATCAACTTGTATGATTCGCACCAATAAATGTACCTGGACTGCGTAGAGGAGTGGGTCACCACAATATATATTAAAAACCCTGAACTTTTATGATTCGCAGCAATAAATGTATCTGGACTGCGTAGAGGAGTGGGTCACCACAATATATATAATAAGAAAACCATCAACTTGTATGATTCGCACCAATAAATGTACCTGGACTGCGTAGAGGAGTGGGTCACCACAATATATATTAAAAACCCTGAACTTGTATGATTCACACCAATAAATGTACCTGGACTGCTTAGAGGAGTGGGTCACCACAATATATATTAAAAACCCTGAACTTGTATGATTCGCACCATTAAATGTATCTGGACTGCGTAGAGGAGTGGGTCACCACAATATATATAATAAGAAAACCATCAACTTGTATGATTCGCAGCAATAAATGTACCTGGACTGCGTAGAGGAGTGGGTCACCACAATATATATAATAAGAAAACCATCAACTTGTATGATTCGCAGCAATAAATGTACCTGGACTTCGTAGAGGAGTGGGTCACCACAATATATATTAAAAACCCTGAACTTTTATGATTCGCACCAATAAATGTATCTGGACTGCGTAGAGGAGTGGGTCACCACAATATATATAATAAGAAAACCATCAACTTGTATGATTCGCACCAATAAATGTACCTGGACTGCGTAGAGGAGTGGGTCACCACAATATATATTAAAAACCCTGAACTTGTATGATTCACACCAATAAATGTACCTGGACTGCTTAGAGGAGTGGGTCACCACAATATATATTAAAAACCCTGAACTTGTATGATTCGCACCATTAAATGTATCTGGACTGCGTAGAGGAGTGGGTCACCACAATATATATAATAAGAAAACCATCAACTTGTATGATTCGCAGCAATAAATGTACCTGGACTGCGTAGAGGAGTGGGTCACCACAATATATATAATAAGAAAACCATCAACTTGTATGATTCGCACCAATAAATGTACCTGGACTGCGTAGAGGAGTGGGTCACCACAATATATATTAAAAACCCTGAACTTTTATGATTCGCACCAATAAATGTATCTGGACTGCGTAGAGGAGTGGGTCACCACAATATATATAATAAGAAAACCATCAACTTGTATGATTCGCACCAATAAATGTACCTGGACTGCTTAGAGGAGTGGGTCACCACAATATATATTAAAAACCCTGAACTTGTATGATTCGCACCATTAAATGTATCTGGACTGCGTAGAGGAGTGGGTCACCACAATATATATAATAAGAAAACCATCAACTTGTATGATTCGCAGCAATAAATGTACCTGGACTGCGTAGAGGAGTGGGTCACCACAATATATATAATAAGAAAACCATCAACTTGTATGATTCGCACCAATAAATGTACCTGGACTGCGTAGAGGAGTGGGTCACCACAATATATATTAAAAACCCTGAACTTTTATGATTCGCACCAATAAATGTACCTGGACTGCGTAGAGGAGTGGGTCACCACAATATATATAATAAGAAAACCATCAACTTGTATGATTCGCACCAATAAATGTACCTGGACTGCGTAGAGGAGTGGGTCACCACAATATATATTAAAAACCCTGAACTTTTATGATTCGCACCAATAAATGTATCTGGACTGCGTAGAGGAGTGGGTCACCACAATATATATAATAAGAAAACCATCAACTTGTATGATTCGCACCAATAAATGTACCTGGACTGCGTAGAGGAGTGGGTCACCACAATATATATTAAAAACCCTGAACTTGTATGATTCGCACCATTAAATGTATCTGGACTGCGTAGAGGAGTGGGTCACCACAATATATATAATAAGAAAACCATCAACTTGTATGATTCGCACCAATAAATGTACCTGGACTGCGTAGAGGAGTGGGTCACCACAATATATATTAAAAACCCTGAACTTGTATGATTCGCACCATTAAATGTATCTGGACTGCGTAGAGGAGTGGGTCACCACAATATATATAATAAGAAAACCATCAACTTGTATGATTCGCAGCAATAAATGTACCTGGACTGCGTAGAGGAGTGGGTCACCACAATATATATAATAAGAAAACCATCAACTTGTATGATTCGCACCAATAAATGTACCTGGACTGCGTAGAGGAGTGGGTCACCACAATATATATTAAAAACCCTGAACTTTTATGATTCGCACCAATAAATGTATCTGGACTGCGTAGAGGAGTGGGTCACCACAATATATATAATAAGAAAACCATCAACTTGTATGATTCGCACCAATAAATGTACCTGGACTGCGTAGAGGAGTGGGTCACCACAATATATATTAAAAACCCTGAACTTTTATGATTCGCACCAATAAATGTACCTGGACTGCGTAGAGGAGTGGGTCACCACAATATATATTAAAAACCCTGAACTTGTATGATTCGCACCAATAAATGTACCTGGACTGCGTAGAGGAGTGGGTCACCACAATATATATAATAAGAAAACCATCAGCTTGTATGATTCGCACCAATAAATGTACCTGGACTGCGTAGAGGAGTGGGTCACCACAATATATATTAAAAACCCTGAACTTTTATGATTCGCACCAATAAATGTATCTGGACTGCGTAGAGGAGTGGGTCACCACAATATATATAATAAGAAAACCATCAACTTGTATGATTCGCACAAATAAATGTACCTGGACTGCGTAGAGGAGTGGGTCACCACAATATATATAATAAGAAAACCATCAACTTGTATGATTCGCACCAATAAATGTATCTGGACTGCGTAGAGGAGTGGGTCACCACAATATATATAATAAGAAAAGTATCAACTTGTATGATTCGCACCAATAAATGTACCTGGACTGCGTAGAGGAGTGGGTCACCACAATATATATTAAAAACCCTGAACTTGTATGATTCGCACCAATAAATGTACCTGGACTGCTTAGAGGAGTGGGTCACCACAATATATATTAAAAACCCTGAACTTGTATGATTCGCACCATTAAATGTATCTGGACTGCGTAGAGGAGTGGGTCACCACAATATATATAATAAGAAAACCATCAACTTGTATGATTCGCAGCAATAAATGTACCTGGACTGCGTAGAGGAGTGGGTCACCACAATATATATAATAAGAAAACCATCAACTTGTATGATTCGCACCAATAAATGTACCTGGACTGCGTAGAGGAGTGGGTCACCACAATATATATTAAAAACCCTGAACTTTTATGATTCGCAGCAATAAATGTATCTGGACTGCGTAGAGGAGTGGGTCACCACAATATATATAATAAGAAAACCATCAACTTGTATGATTCGCACCAATAAATGTACCTGGACTGCGTAGAGGAGTGGGTCACCACAATATATATAATAAGAAAAGTATCAACTTGTATGATTCGCACCAATAAATGTACCTGGACTGCGTAGAGGAGTGGGTCACCACAATATATATTAAAAACCCTGAACTTGTATGATTCGCACCATTAAATGTATCTGGACTGCGTAGAGGAGTGGGTCACCACAATATATATAATAAGAAAACCATCAACTTGTATGATTCGCACCAATAAATGTACCTGGACTGCGTAGAGGAGTGGGTCACCACAATATATATTAAAAACCCTGAACTTGTATGATTCGCACCATTAAATGTATCTGGACTGCGTAGAGGAGTGGGTCACCACAATATATATAATAAGAAAACCATCAACTTGTATGATTCGCAGCAATAAATGTACCTGGACTGCGTAGAGGAGTGGGTCACCACAATATATATAATAAGAAAACCATCAACTTGTATGATTCGCACCAATAAATGTACCTGGACTGCGTAGAGGAGTGGGTCACCACAATATATATTAAAAACCCTGAACTTTTATGATTCGCACCAATAAATGTATCTGGACTGCGTAGAGGAGTGGGTCACCACAATATATATAATAAGAAAACCATCAACTTGTATGATTCGCACCAATAAATGTACCTGGACTGCGTAGAGGAGTGGGTCACCACAATATATATTAAAAACCCTGAACTTTTATGATTCGCACCAATAAATGTACCTGGACTGCGTAGAGGAGTGGGTCACCACAATATATATTAAAAACCCTGAACTTGTATGATTCGCACCAATAAATGTACCTGGACTGCGTAGAGGAGTGGGTCACCACAATATATATAATAAGAAAACCATCAGCTTGTATGATTCGCACCAATAAATGTACCTGGACTGCGTAGAGGAGTGGGTCACCACAATATATATTAAAAACCCTGAACTTTTATGATTCGCACCAATAAATGTATCTGGACTGCGTAGAGGAGTGGGTCACCACAATATATATAATAAGAAAACCATCAACTTGTATGATTCGCACAAATAAATGTACCTGGACTGCGTAGAGGAGTGGGTCACCACAATATATATAATAAGAAAACCATCAACTTGTATGATTCGCACCAATAAATGTATCTGGACTGCGTAGAGGAGTGGGTCACCACAATATATATAATAAGAAAAGTATCAACTTGTATGATTCGCACCAATAAATGTACCTGGACTGCGTAGAGGAGTGGGTCACCACAATATATATTAAAAACCCTGAACTTGTATGATTCGCACCAATAAATGTACCTGGACTGCTTAGAGGAGTGGGTCACCACAATATATATTAAAAACCCTGAACTTGTATGATTCGCACCATTAAATGTATCTGGACTGCGTAGAGGAGTGGGTCACCACAATATATATAATAAGAAAACCATCAACTTGTATGATTCGCAGCAATAAATGTACCTGGACTGCGTAGAGGAGTGGGTCACCACAATATATATAATAAGAAAACCATCAACTTGTATGATTCGCACCAATAAATGTACCTGGACTGCGTAGAGGAGTGGGTCACCACAATATATATTAAAAACCCTGAACTTTTATGATTCGCAGCAATAAATGTATCTGGACTGCGTAGAGGAGTGGGTCACCACAATATATATAATAAGAAAACCATCAACTTGTATGATTCGCACCAATAAATGTACCTGGACTGCGTAGAGGAGTGGGTCACCACAATATATATAATAAGAAAAGTATCAACTTGTATGATTCGCACCAATAAATGTACCTGGACTGCGTAGAGGAGTGGGTCACCACAATATATATTAAAAACCCTGAACTTGTATGATTCGCACCAATAAATGTACCTGGACTGCTTAGAGGAGTGGGTCACCACAATATATATTAAAAACCCTGAACTTGTATGATTCGCACCATTAAATGTATCTGGACTGCGTAGAGGAGTGGGTCACCACAATATATATAATAAGAAAACCATCAACTTGTATGATTCGCAGCAATAAATGTACCTGGACTGCGTAGAGGAGTGGGTCACCACAATATATATAATAAGAAAACCATCAACTTGTATGATTCGCACCAATAAATGTACCTGGACTGCGTAGAGGAGTGGGTCACCACAATATATATTAAAAACCCTGAACTTTTATGATTCGCACCAATGAATGTACCTGGACTGCGTAGAGGAGTGGGTCACCACAATATATATAATAAGAAAACCATCAACTTGTATGATTCGCACCAATAAATGTACCTGGACTGCGTAGAGGAGTGGGTCACCACAATATATATTAAAAACCCTGAACTTTTATGATTCGCACCAATAAATGTATCTGGACTGCGTAGAGGAGTGGGTCACCACAATATATATAATAAGAAAACCATCAACTTGTATGATTCGCACCAATAAATGTACCTGGACTGCGTAGAGGAGTGGGTCACCACAATATATATAATAAGAAAACCATCAACTTGTATGATTCGCACCAATAAATGTACCTGGACTGCGTAGAGGAGTGGGTCACCACAATATATATTAAAAACCCTGAACTTTTATGATTCGCACCAATAAATGTATCTGGACTGCGTAGAGGAGTGGGTCACCACAATATATATAATAAGAAAACCATCAACTTGTATGATTCGCACCAATAAATGTACCTGGACTGCGTAGAGGAGTGGGTCACCACAATATATATTAAAAACCCTGAACTTGTATGATTCACACCAATAAATGTACCTGGACTGCTTAGAGGAGTGGGTCACCACAATATATATTAAAAACCCTGAACTTGTATGATTCGCACCATTAAATGTATCTGGACTGCGTAGAGGAGTGGGTCACCACAATATATATAATAAGAAAACCATCAACTTGTATGATTCGCAGCAATAAATGTACCTGGACTGCGTAGAGGAGTGGGTCACCACAATATATATAATAAGAAAACCATCAACTTGTATGATTCGCACCAATAAATGTACCTGGACTGCGTAGAGGAGTGGGTCACCACAATATATATTAAAAACCCTGAACTTTTATGATTCGCACCAATAAATGTATCTGGACTGCGTAGAGGAGTGGGTCACCACAATATATATTAAAAACCCTGAACTTTTATGATTCGCACCAATAAATGTATCTGGACTGCGTAGAGGAGTGGGTCACCACAATATATATAATAAGAAAACCATCAACTTGTATGATTCGCACCAATAAATGTACCTGGACTGCGTAGAGGAGTGGGTCACCACAATATATATTAAAAACCCTGAACTTGTATGATTCACACCAATAAATGTACCTGGACTGCTTAGAGGAGTGGGTCACCACAATATATATTAAAAACCCTGAACTTGTATGATTCGCACCATTAAATGTATCTGGACTGCGTAGAGGAGTGGGTCACCACAATATATATAATAAGAAAACCATCAACTTGTATGATTCGCAGCAATAAATGTACCTGGACTGCGTAGAGGAGTGGGTCACCACAATATATATAATAAGAAAACCATCAACTTGTATGATTCGCACCAATAAATGTACCTGGACTGCGTAGAGGAGTGGGTCACCACAATATATATTAAAAACCCTGAACTTTTATGATTCGCACCAATAAATGTATCTGGACTGCGTAGAGGAGTGGGTCACCACAATATATATAATAAGAAAACCATCAACTTGTATGATTCGCACCAATAAATGTACCTGGACTGCGTAGAGGAGTGGGTCACCACAATATATATTAAAAACCCTGAACTTTTATGATTCGCACCAATAAATGTATCTGGACTGCGTAGAGGAGTGGGTCACCACAATATATATAATAAGAAAACCATCAACTTGTATGATTCGCACCAATAAATGTACCTGGACTGCGTAGAGGAGTGGGTCACCACAATATATATTAAAAACCCTGAACTTGTATGATTCACACCAATAAATGTACCTGGACTGCTTAGAGGAGTGGGTCACCACAATATATATTAAAAACCCTGAACTTGTATGATTCGCACCATTAAATGTATCTGGACTGCGTAGAGGAGTGGGTCACCACAATATATATAATAAGAAAACCATCAACTTGTATGATTCGCACCAATAAATGTACCTGGACTGCGTAGAGGAGTGGGTCACCACAATATATATTAAAAACCCTGAACTTTTATGATTCGCACCAATAAATGTACCTGGACTGCGTAGAGGAGTGGGTCACCACAATATATATTAAAAACCCTGAACTTGTATGATTCGCACCAATAAATGTACCTGGACTGCGTAGAGGAGTGGGTCACCACAATATATATAATAAGAAAACCATCAGCTTGTATGATTCGCACCAATAAATGTACCTGGACTGCGTAGAGGAGTGGGTCACCACAATATATATTAAAAACCCTGAACTTTTATGATTCGCACCAATAAATGTATCTGGACTGCGTAGAGGAGTGGGTCACCACAATATATATAATAAGAAAACCATCAACTTGTATGATTCGCACAAATAAATGTACCTGGACTGCGTAGAGGAGTGGGTCACCACAATATATATAATAAGAAAACCATCAACTTGTATGATTCGCACCAATAAATGTATCTGGACTGCGTAGAGGAGTGGGTCACCACAATATATATAATAAGAAAAGTATCAACTTGTATGATTCGCACCAATAAATGTACCTGGACTGCGTAGAGGAGTGGGTCACCACAATATATATTAAAAACCCTGAACTTGTATGATTCGCACCAATAAATGTACCTGGACTGCTTAGAGGAGTGGGTCACCACAATATATATTAAAAACCCTGAACTTGTATGATTCGCACCATTAAATGTATCTGGACTGCGTAGAGGAGTGGGTCACCACAATATATATAATAAGAAAACCATCAACTTGTATGATTCGCAGCAATAAATGTACCTGGACTGCGTAGAGGAGTGGGTCACCACAATATATATAATAAGAAAACCATCAACTTGTATGATTCGCACCAATAAATGTACCTGGACTGCGTAGAGGAGTGGGTCACCACAATATATATTAAAAACCCTGAACTTTTATGATTCGCAGCAATAAATGTATCTGGACTGCGTAGAGGAGTGGGTCACCACAATATATATAATAAGAAAACCATCAACTTGTATGATTCGCACCAATAAATGTACCTGGACTGCGTAGAGGAGTGGGTCACCACAATATATATAATAAGAAAAGTATCAACTTGTATGATTCACACCAATAAATGTACCTGGACTGCGTAGAGGAGTGGGTCACCACAATATATATTAAAAACCCTGAACTTGTATGATTCGCACCATTAAATGTATCTGGACTGCGTAGAGGAGTGGGTCACCACAATATATATAATAAGAAAACCATCAACTTGTATGATTCGCACCAATAAATGTACCTGGACTGCGTAGAGGAGTGGGTCACCACAATATATATTAAAAACCCTGAACTTGTATGATTCGCACCATTAAATGTATCTGGACTGCGTAGAGGAGTGGGTCACCACAATATATATAATAAGAAAACCATCAACTTGTATGATTCGCAGCAATAAATGTACCTGGACTGCGTAGAGGAGTGGGTCACCACAATATATATAATAAGAAAACCATCAACTTGTATGATTCGCACCAATAAATGTACCTGGACTGCGTAGAGGAGTGGGTCACCACAATATATATTAAAAACCCTGAACTTTTATGATTCGCACCAATAAATGTATCTGGACTGCGTAGAGGAGTGGGTCACCACAATATATATAATAAGAAAACCATCAACTTGTATGATTCGCACCAATAAATGTACCTGGACTGCGTAGAGGAGTGGGTCACCACAATATATATTAAAAACCCTGAACTTTTATGATTCGCACCAATAAATGTACCTGGACTGCGTAGAGGAGTGGGTCACCACAATATATATTAAAAACCCTGAACTTGTATAATTCGCACCAATAAATGTACCTGGACTGCGTAGAGGAGTGGGTCACCACAATATATATAATAAGAAAACCATCAGCTTGTATGATTCGCACCAATAAATGTACCTGGACTGCGTAGAGGAGTGGGTCACCACAATATATATTAAAAACCCTGAACTTTTATGATTCGCACCAATAAATGTATCTGGACTGCGTAGAGGAGTGGGTCACCACAATATATATAATAAGAAAACCATCAACTTGTATGATTCGCACAAATAAATGTACCTGGACTGCGTAGAGGAGTGGGTCACCACAATATATATAATAAGAAAACCATCAACTTGTATGATTCGCACCAATAAATGTATCTGGACTGCGTAGAGGAGTGGGTCACCACAATATATATAATAAGAAAAGTATCAACTTGTATGATTCGCACCAATAAATGTACCTGGACTGCGTAGAGGAGTGGGTCACCACAATATATATTAAAAACCCTGAACTTGTATGATTCGCACCAATAAATGTACCTGGACTGCTTAGAGGAGTGGGTCACCACAATATATATTAAAAACCCTGAACTTGTATGATTCGCACCATTAAATGTATCTGGACTGCGTAGAGGAGTGGGTCACCACAATATATATAATAAGAAAACCATCAACTTGTATGATTCGCAGCAATAAATGTACCTGGACTGCGTAGAGGAGTGGGTCACCACAATATATATAATAAGAAAACCATCAACTTGTATGATTCGCACCAATAAATGTACCTGGACTGCGTAGAGGAGTGGGTCACCACAATATATATTAAAAACCCTGAACTTTTATGATTCGCAGCAATAAATGTATCTGGACTGCGTAGAGGAGTGGGTCACCACAATATATATAATAAGAAAACCATCAACTTGTATGATTCGCACCAATAAATGTACCTGGACTGCGTAGAGGAGTGGGTCACCACAATATATATAATAAGAAAAGTATCAACTTGTATGATTCGCACCAATAAATGTACCTGGACTGCGTAGAGGAGTGGGTCACCACAATATATATTAAAAACCCTGAACTTGTATGATTCGCACCAATAAATGTACCTGGACTGCTTAGAGGAGTGGGTCACCACAATATATATTAAAAACCCTGAACTTGTATGATTCGCACCATTAAATGTATCTGGACTGCGTAGAGGAGTGGGTCACCACAATATATATAATAAGAAAACCATCAACTTGTATGATTCGCAGCAATAAATGTACCTGGACTGCGTAGAGGAGTGGGTCACCACAATATATATAATAAGAAAACCATCAACTTGTATGATTCGCACCAATAAATGTACCTGGACTGCGTAGAGGAGTGGGTCACCACAATATATATTAAAAACCCTGAACTTTTATGATTCGCACCAATGAATGTACCTGGACTGCGTAGAGGAGTGGGTCACCACAATATATATAATAAGAAAACCATCAACTTGTATGATTCGCACCAATAAATGTACCTGGACTGCGTAGAGGAGTGGGTCACCACAATATATATTAAAAACCCTGAACTTTTATGATTCGCACCAATAAATGTATCTGGACTGCGTAGAGGAGTGGGTCACCACAATATATATAATAAGAAAACCATCAACTTGTATGATTCGCACCAATAAATGTACCTGGACTGCGTAGAGGAGTGGGTCACCACAATATATATAATAAGAAAACCATCAACTTGTATGATTCGCACCAATAAATGTACCTGGACTGCGTAGAGGAGTGGGTCACCACAATATATATTAAAAACCCTGAACTTTTATGATTCGCACCAATAAATGTATCTGGACTGCGTAGAGGAGTGGGTCACCACAATATATATAATAAGAAAACCATCAACTTGTATGATTCGCACCAATAAATGTACCTGGACTGCGTAGAGGAGTGGGTCACCACAATATATATTAAAAACCCTGAACTTGTATGATTCACACCAATAAATGTACCTGGACTGCTTAGAGGAGTGGGTCACCACAATATATATTAAAAACCCTGAACTTGTATGATTCGCACCATTAAATGTATCTGGACTGCGTAGAGGAGTGGGTCACCACAATATATATAATAAGAAAACCATCAACTTGTATGATTCGCAGCAATAAATGTACCTGGACTGCGTAGAGGAGTGGGTCACCACAATATATATAATAAGAAAACCATCAACTTGTATGATTCGCACCAATAAATGTACCTGGACTGCGTAGAGGAGTGGGTCACCACAATATATATTAAAAACCCTGAACTTTTATGATTCGCACCAATAAATGTATCTGGACTGCGTAGAGGAGTGGGTCACCACAATATATATTAAAAACCCTGAACTTTTATGATTCGCACCAATAAATGTATCTGGACTGCGTAGAGGAGTGGGTCACCACAATATATATAATAAGAAAACCATCAACTTGTATGATTCGCACCAATAAATGTACCTGGACTGCGTAGAGGAGTGGGTCACCACAATATATATTAAAAACCCTGAACTTGTATGATTCACACCAATAAATGTACCTGGACTGCTTAGAGGAGTGGGTCACCACAATATATATTAAAAACCCTGAACTTGTATGATTCGCACCATTAAATGTATCTGGACTGCGTAGAGGAGTGGGTCACCACAATATATATAATAAGAAAACCATCAACTTGTATGATTCGCAGCAATAAATGTACCTGGACTGCGTAGAGGAGTGGGTCACCACAATATATATAATAAGAAAACCATCAACTTGTATGATTCGCACCAATAAATGTACCTGGACTGCGTAGAGGAGTGGGTCACCACAATATATATTAAAAACCCTGAACTTTTATGATTCGCACCAATAAATGTATCTGGACTGCGTAGAGGAGTGGGTCACCACAATATATATAATAAGAAAACCATCAACTTGTATGATTCGCACCAATAAATGTACCTGGACTGCGTAGAGGAGTGGGTCACCACAATATATATTAAAAACCCTGAACTTTTATGATTCGCACCAATAAATGTATCTGGACTGCGTAGAGGAGTGGGTCACCACAATATATATAATAAGAAAACCATCAACTTGTATGATTCGCACCAATAAATGTACCTGGACTGCGTAGAGGAGTGGGTCACCACAATATATATTAAAAACCCTGAACTTGTATGATTCACACCAATAAATGTACCTGGACTGCTTAGAGGAGTGGGTCACCACAATATATATTAAAAACCCTGAACTTGTATGATTCGCACCATTAAATGTATCTGGACTGCGTAGAGGAGTGGGTCACCACAATATATATAATAAGAAAACCATCAACTTGTATGATTCGCAGCAATAAATGTACCTGGACTGCGTAGAGGAGTGGGTCACCACAATATATATAATAAGAAAACCATCAACTTGTATGATTCGCACCAATAAATGTACCTGGACTGCGTAGAGGAGTGGGTCACCACAATATATATTAAAAACCCTGAACTTTTATGATTCGCACCAATAAATGTATCTGGACTGCGTAGAGGAGTGGGTCACCACAATATATATAATAAGAAAACCATCAACTTGTATGATTCGCACCAATAAATGTACCTGGACTGCTTAGAGGAGTGGGTCACCACAATATATATTAAAAACCCTGAACTTGTATGATTCGCACCATTAAATGTATCTGGACTGCGTAGAGGAGTGGGTCACCACAATATATATAATAAGAAAACCATCAACTTGTATGATTCGCAGCAATAAATGTACCTGGACTGCGTAGAGGAGTGGGTCACCACAATATATATAATAAGAAAACCATCAACTTGTATGATTCGCACCAATAAATGTACCTGGACTGCGTAGAGGAGTGGGTCACCACAATATATATTAAAAACCCTGAACTTTTATGATTCGCACCAATAAATGTACCTGGACTGCGTAGAGGAGTGGGTCACCACAATATATATAATAAGAAAACCATCAACTTGTATGATTCGCACCAATAAATGTACCTGGACTGCGTAGAGGAGTGGGTCACCACAATATATATTAAAAACCCTGAACTTTTATGATTCGCACCAATAAATGTATCTGGACTGCGTAGAGGAGTGGGTCACCACAATATATATAATAAGAAAACCATCAACTTGTATGATTCGCACCAATAAATGTACCTGGACTGCGTAGAGGAGTGGGTCACCACAATATATATTAAAAACCCTGAACTTGTATGATTCGCACCATTAAATGTATCTGGACTGCGTAGAGGAGTGGGTCACCACAATATATATAATAAGAAAACCATCAACTTGTATGATTCGCACCAATAAATGTACCTGGACTGCGTAGAGGAGTGGGTCACCACAATATATATTAAAAACCCTGAACTTGTATGATTCGCACCATTAAATGTATCTGGACTGCGTAGAGGAGTGGGTCACCACAATATATATAATAAGAAAACCATCAACTTGTATGATTCGCAGCAATAAATGTACCTGGACTGCGTAGAGGAGTGGGTCACCACAATATATATAATAAGAAAACCATCAACTTGTATGATTCGCACCAATAAATGTACCTGGACTGCGTAGAGGAGTGGGTCACCACAATATATATTAAAAACCCTGAACTTTTATGATTCGCACCAATAAATGTATCTGGACTGCGTAGAGGAGTGGGTCACCACAATATATATAATAAGAAAACCATCAACTTGTATGATTCGCACCAATAAATGTACCTGGACTGCGTAGAGGAGTGGGTCACCACAATATATATTAAAAACCCTGAACTTTTATGATTCGCACCAATAAATGTACCTGGACTGCGTAGAGGAGTGGGTCACCACAATATATATTAAAAACCCTGAACTTGTATGATTCGCACCAATAAATGTACCTGGACTGCGTAGAGGAGTGGGTCACCACAATATATATAATAAGAAAACCATCAGCTTGTATGATTCGCACCAATAAATGTACCTGGACTGCGTAGAGGAGTGGGTCACCACAATATATATTAAAAACCCTGAACTTTTATGATTCGCACCAATAAATGTATCTGGACTGCGTAGAGGAGTGGGTCACCACAATATATATAATAAGAAAACCATCAACTTGTATGATTCGCACAAATAAATGTACCTGGACTGCGTAGAGGAGTGGGTCACCACAATATATATAATAAGAAAACCATCAACTTGTATGATTCGCACCAATAAATGTATCTGGACTGCGTAGAGGAGTGGGTCACCACAATATATATAATAAGAAAAGTATCAACTTGTATGATTCGCACCAATAAATGTACCTGGACTGCGTAGAGGAGTGGGTCACCACAATATATATTAAAAACCCTGAACTTGTATGATTCGCACCAATAAATGTACCTGGACTGCTTAGAGGAGTGGGTCACCACAATATATATTAAAAACCCTGAACTTGTATGATTCGCACCATTAAATGTATCTGGACTGCGTAGAGGAGTGGGTCACCACAATATATATAATAAGAAAACCATCAACTTGTATGATTCGCAGCAATAAATGTACCTGGACTGCGTAGAGGAGTGGGTCACCACAATATATATAATAAGAAAACCATCAACTTGTATGATTCGCACCAATAAATGTACCTGGACTGCGTAGAGGAGTGGGTCACCACAATATATATTAAAAACCCTGAACTTTTATGATTCGCAGCAATAAATGTATCTGGACTGCGTAGAGGAGTGGGTCACCACAATATATATAATAAGAAAACCATCAACTTGTATGATTCGCACCAATAAATGTACCTGGACTGCGTAGAGGAGTGGGTCACCACAATATATATAATAAGAAAAGTATCAACTTGTATGATTCGCACCAATAAATGTACCTGGACTGCGTAGAGGAGTGGGTCACCACAATATATATTAAAAACCCTGAACTTGTATGATTCGCACCAATAAATGTACCTGGACTGCTTAGAGGAGTGGGTCACCACAATATATATTAAAAACCCTGAACTTGTATGATTCGCGTCATTAAATGTATCTGGACTGCGTAGAGGAGTGGGTCACCACAATATATATAATAAGAAAACCATCAACTTGTATGATTCGCAGCAATAAATGTACCTGGACTGCGTAGAGGAGTGGGTCACCACAATATATATAATAAGAAAACCATCAACTTGTATGATTCGCACCAATAAATGTACCTGGACTGCGTAGAGGAGTGGGTCACCACAATATATATTAAAAACCCTGAACTTTTATGATTCGCACCAATGAATGTACCTGGACTGCGTAGAGGAGTGGGTCACCACAATATATATAATAAGAAAACCATCAACTTGTATGATTCGCACCAATAAATGTACCTGGACTGCGTAGAGGAGTGGGTCACCACAATATATATTAAAAACCCTGAACTTTTATGATTCGCACCAATAAATGTATCTGGACTGCGTAGAGGAGTGGGTCACCACAATATATATAATAAGAAAACCATCAACTTGTATGATTCGCACCAATAAATGTACCTGGACTGCGTAGAGGAGTGGGTCACCACAATATATATAATAAGAAAACCATCAACTTGTATGATTCGCACCAATAAATGTACCTGGACTGCGTAGAGGAGTGGGTCACCACAATATATATTAAAAACCCTGAACTTTTATGATTCGCAGCAATAAATGTATCTGGACGGCGTAGAGGAGTGGGTCACCACAATATATATAATAAGAAAACCATCAACTTGTATGATTCGCACCAATAAATGTACCTGGACTGCGTAGAGGAGTGGGTCACCACAATATATATTAAAAACCCTGAACTTTTATGATTCGCAGCAATAAATGTATCTGGACTGCGTAGAGGAGTGGGTCACCACAATATATATAATAAGAAAACCATCAACTTGTATGATTCGCACCAATAAATGTACCTGGACTGCGTAGAGGAGTGGGTCACCACAATATATATTAAAAACCCTGAACTTGTATGATTCACACCAATAAATGTACCTGGACTGCTTAGAGGAGTGGGTCACCACAATATATATTAAAAACCCTGAACTTGTATGATTCGCACCATTAAATGTATCTGGACTGCGTAGAGGAGTGGGTCACCACAATATATATAATAAGAAAACCATCAACTTGTATGATTCGCAGCAATAAATGTACCTGGACTGCGTAGAGGAGTGGGTCACCACAATATATATAATAAGAAAACCATCAACTTGTATGATTCGCACCAATAAATGTACCTGGACTGCGTAGAGGAGTGGGTCACCACAATATATATTAAAAACCGTGAACTTTTATGATTCGCACCAATAAATGTATCTGGACTGCGTAGAGGAGTGGGTCACCACAATATATATAATAAGAAAACCATCAACTTGTATGATTCGCACCAATAAATGTACCTGGACTGCGTAGAGGAGTGGGTCACCACAATATATATTAAAAACCCTGAACTTGTATGATTCACACCAATAAATGTACCTGGACTGCTTAGAGGAGTGGGTCACCACAATATATATTAAAAACCCTGAACTTGTATGATTCGCACCATTAAATGTATCTGGACTGCGTAGAGGAGTGGGTCACCACAATATATATAATAAGAAAACCATCAACTTGTATGATTCGCAGCAATAAATGTACCTGGACTGCGTAGAGGAGTGGGTCACCACAATATATATAATAAGAAAACCATCAACTTGTATGATTCGCACCAATAAATGTACCTGGACTGCGTAGAGGAGTGGGTCACCACAATATATATTAAAAACCCTGAACTTTTATGATTCGCACCAATAAATGTATCTGGACTGCGTAGAGGAGTGGGTCACCACAATATATATAATAAGAAAACCATCAACTTGTATGATTCGCACCAATAAATGTACCTGGACTGCGTAGAGGAGTGGGTCACCACAATATATATTAAAAACCCTGAACTTTTATGATTCGCACCAATAAATGTACCTGGACTGCGTAGAGGAGTGGGTCACCACAATATATATTAAAAACCCTGAACTTGTATGATTCGCACCAATAAATGTACCTGGACTGCGTAGAGGAGTGGGTCACCACAATATATATAATAAGAAAACCATCAACTTGTATGATTCGCACCAATAAATGTACCTGGACTGCGTAGAGGAGTGGGTCACCACAATATATATTAAAAACCCTGAACTTTTATCATTCGCACCAATAAATGTATCTGGACTGCGTAGAGGAGTGGGTCACCACAATATATATAATAAGAAAACCATCAACTTGTATGATTCGCACAAATAAATGTACCTGGACTGCGTAGAGGAGTGGGTCACCACAATATATATAATAAGAAAACCATCAACTTGTATGATTCGCACCAATAAATGTACCTGGACTGCGTAGAGGAGTGGGTCACCACAATATATATAATAAGAAAACCATCAACTTGTATGATTCGCACCAATAAATGTACCTGGACTGCGTAGAGGAGTGGGTCACCACAATATATATTAAAAACCCTGAACTTTTATGATTCGCACCAATAAATGTACCTGGACTGCGTAGAGGAGTGGGTCACCACAATATATATAATAAGAAAACCATCAACTTGTATGATTCGCACCAATAAATGTATCTGGACTGCGTAGAGGAGTGGGTCACCACAATATATATAATAAGAAAACCATCAACTTGTATGATTCGCACCAATAAATGTACCTGGACTGCGTAGAGGAGTGGGTCACCACAATATATATAATAAGAAAACCATCAACTTGTATGATTCGCACCAATAAATGTACCTGGACTGCGTAGAGGAGTGGGTCACCACAATATATATTAAAAACCCTGAACTTTTATGATTCGCACCAATAAATGTATCTGGACTGCGTAGAGGAGTGGGTCACCACAATATATATAATAAGAAAACCATCAACTTGTATGATTCGCACCAATAAATGTACCTGGACTGCG
Organism: Mixophyes australis; assembly: GCA_036250195.1. NCBI lineage: Eukaryota > Metazoa > Chordata > Amphibia > Anura > Limnodynastidae > Mixophyes > Mixophyes australis. Next base: position 62,048 of record JAVHZZ010000326.1, on the reverse strand, counting down.
TAGAGGAGTGGGTCACCACAATATATATTAAAAACCCTGAACTTTTATGATTCGCACCAATAAATGTACCTGGACTGCGTAGAGGAGTGGGTCACCACAATATATATTAAAAACCCTGAACTTGTATGATTCGCACCAATAAATGTACCTGGACTGCGTAGAGGAGTGGGTCACCACAATATATATAATAAGAAAACCATCAACTTGTATGATTCGCACCAATAAATGTACCTGGACTGCGTAGAGGAGTGGGTCACCACAATATATATTAAAAACCCTGAACTTTTATGATTCGCACCAATAAATGTATCTGGACTGCGTAGAGGAGTGGGTCACCACAATATATATAATAAGAAAACCATCAACTTGTATGATTCGCACAAATAAATGTACCTGGACTGCGTAGAGGAGTGGGTCACCACAATATATATAATAAGAAAACCATCAACTTGTATGATTCGCACCAATAAATGTACCTGGACTGCGTAGAGGAGTGGGTCACCACAATATATATTAAAAACCCTGAACTTTTATGATTCGCACCAATGAATGTACCTGGACTGCGTAGAGGAGTGGGTCACCACAATATATATAATAAGAAAACCATCAACTTGTATGATTCGCACCAATAAATGTACCTGGACTGCGTAGAGGAGTGGGTCACCACAATATATATTAAAAACCCTGAACTTTTATGATTCGCAGCAATAAATGTATCTGGACTGCGTAGAGGAGTGGGTCACCACAATATATATAATAAGAAAACCATCAACTTGTATGATTCGCACCAATAAATGTACCTGGACTGCGTAGAGGAGTGGGTCACCACAATATATATTAAAAACCCTGAACTTGTATGATTCACACCAATAAATGTACCTGGACTGCTTAGAGGAGTGGGTCACCACAATATATATTAAAAACCCTGAACTTGTATGATTCGCACCATGAAATGTATCTGGACTGCGTAGAGGAGTGGGTCACCACAATATATATAATAAGAAAACCATCAACTTGTATGATTCGCAGCAATAAATGTACCTGGACTGCGTAGAGGAGTGGGTCACCACAATATATATAATAAGAAAACCATCAACTTGTATGATTCGCACCAATAAATGTACCTGGACTTCGTAGAGGAGTGGGTCACCACAATATATATTAAAAACCCTGAACTTTTATGATTCGCACCAATAAATGTATCTGGACTGCGTAGAGGAGTGGGTCACCACAATATATATAATAAGAAAACCATCAACTTGTATGATTCGCACCAATAAATGTACCTGGACTGCGTAGAGGAGTGGGTCACCACAATATATATTAAAAACCCTGAACTTGTATGATTCACACCAATAAATGTACCTGGACTGCTTAGAGGAGTGGGTCACCACAATATATATTAAAAACCCTGAACTTGTATGATTCGCACCATTAAATGTATCTGGACTGCGTAGAGGAGTGGGTCACCACAATATATATAATAAGAAAACCATCAACTTGTATGATTCGCAGCAATAAATGTACCTGGACTGCGTAGAGGAGTGGGTCACCACAATATATATAATAAGAAAACCATCAACTTGTATGATTCGCACCAATAAATGTACCTGGACTGCGTAGAGGAGTGGGTCACCACAATATATATTAAAAACCCTGAACTTTTATGATTCGCACCAATAAATGTATCTGGACTGCGTAGAGGAGTGGGTCACCACAATATATATAATAAGAAAACCATCAACTTGTATGATTCGCACCAATAAATGTACCTGGACTGCTTAGAGGAGTGGGTCACCACAATATATATTAAAAACCCTGAACTTGTATGATTCGCACCATTAAATGTATCTGGACTGCGTAGAGGAGTGGGTCACCACAATATATATAATAAGAAAACCATCAACTTGTATGATTCGCAGCAATAAATGTACCTGGACTGCGTAGAGGAGTGGGTCACCACAATATATATAATAAGAAAACCATCAACTTGTATGATTCGCACCAATAAATGTACCTGGACTGCGTAGAGGAGTGGGTCACCACAATATATATTAAAAACCCTGAACTTTTATGATTCGCACCAATAAATGTACCTGGACTGCGTAGAGGAGTGGGTCACCACAATATATATAATAAGAAAACCATCAACTTGTATGATTCGCACCAATAAATGTACCTGGACTGCGTAGAGGAGTGGGTCACCACAATATATATTAAAAACCCTGAACTTTTATGATTCGCACCAATAAATGTATCTGGACTGCGTAGAGGAGTGGGTCACCACAATATATATAATAAGAAAACCATCAACTTGTATGATTCGCACCAATAAATGTACCTGGACTGCGTAGAGGAGTGGGTCACCACAATATATATTAAAAACCCTGAACTTGTATGATTCGCACCATTAAATGTATCTGGACTGCGTAGAGGAGTGGGTCACCACAATATATATAATAAGAAAACCATCAACTTGTATGATTCGCACCAATAAATGTACCTGGACTGCGTAGAGGAGTGGGTCACCACAATATATATTAAAAACCCTGAACTTGTATGATTCGCACCATTAAATGTATCTGGACTGCGTAGAGGAGTGGGTCACCACAATATATATAATAAGAAAACCATCAACTTGTATGATTCGCAGCAATAAATGTACCTGGACTGCGTAGAGGAGTGGGTCACCACAATATATATAATAAGAAAACCATCAACTTGTATGATTCGCACCAATAAATGTACCTGGACTGCGTAGAGGAGTGGGTCACCACAATATATATTAAAAACCCTGAACTTTTATGATTCGCACCAATAAATGTATCTGGACTGCGTAGAGGAGTGGGTCACCACAATATATATAATAAGAAAACCATCAACTTGTATGATTCGCACCAATAAATGTACCTGGACTGCGTAGAGGAGTGGGTCACCACAATATATATTAAAAACCCTGAACTTTTATGATTCGCACCAATAAATGTACCTGGACTGCGTAGAGGAGTGGGTCACCACAATATATATTAAAAACCCTGAACTTGTATGATTCGCACCAATAAATGTACCTGGACTGCGTAGAGGAGTGGGTCACCACAATATATATAATAAGAAAACCATCAGCTTGTATGATTCGCACCAATAAATGTACCTGGACTGCGTAGAGGAGTGGGTCACCACAATATATATTAAAAACCCTGAACTTTTATGATTCGCACCAATAAATGTATCTGGACTGCGTAGAGGAGTGGGTCACCACAATATATATAATAAGAAAACCATCAACTTGTATGATTCGCACAAATAAATGTACCTGGACTGCGTAGAGGAGTGGGTCACCACAATATATATAATAAGAAAACCATCAACTTGTATGATTCGCACCAATAAATGTATCTGGACTGCGTAGAGGAGTGGGTCACCACAATATATATAATAAGAAAAGTATCAACTTGTATGATTCGCACCAATAAATGTACCTGGACTGCGTAGAGGAGTGGGTCACCACAATATATATTAAAAACCCTGAACTTGTATGATTCGCACCAATAAATGTACCTGGACTGCTTAGAGGAGTGGGTCACCACAATATATATTAAAAACCCTGAACTTGTATGATTCGCACCATTAAATGTATCTGGACTGCGTAGAGGAGTGGGTCACCACAATATATATAATAAGAAAACCATCAACTTGTATGATTCGCAGCAATAAATGTACCTGGACTGCGTAGAGGAGTGGGTCACCACAATATATATAATAAGAAAACCATCAACTTGTATGATTCGCACCAATAAATGTACCTGGACTGCGTAGAGGAGTGGGTCACCACAATATATATTAAAAACCCTGAACTTTTATGATTCGCAGCAATAAATGTATCTGGACTGCGTAGAGGAGTGGGTCACCACAATATATATAATAAGAAAACCATCAACTTGTATGATTCGCACCAATAAATGTACCTGGACTGCGTAGAGGAGTGGGTCACCACAATATATATAATAAGAAAAGTATCAACTTGTATGATTCGCACCAATAAATGTACCTGGACTGCGTAGAGGAGTGGGTCACCACAATATATATTAAAAACCCTGAACTTGTATGATTCGCACCAATAAATGTACCTGGACTGCTTAGAGGAGTGGGTCACCACAATATATATTAAAAACCCTGAACTTGTATGATTCGCACCATTAAATGTATCTGGACTGCGTAGAGGAGTGGGTCACCACAATATATATAATAAGAAAACCATCAACTTGTATGATTCGCAGCAATAAATGTACCTGGACTGCGTAGAGGAGTGGGTCACCACAATATATATAATAAGAAAACCATCAACTTGTATGATTCGCACCAATAAATGTACCTGGACTGCGTAGAGGAGTGGGTCACCACAATATATATTAAAAACCCTGAACTTTTATGATTCGCACCAATGAATGTACCTGGACTGCGTAGAGGAGTGGGTCACCACAATATATATAATAAGAAAACCATCAACTTGTATGATTCGCACCAATAAATGTACCTGGACTGCGTAGAGGAGTGGGTCACCACAATATATATTAAAAACCCTGAACTTTTATGATTCGCACCAATAAATGTATCTGGACTGCGTAGAGGAGTGGGTCACCACAATATATATAATAAGAAAACCATCAACTTGTATGATTCGCACCAATAAATGTACCTGGACTGCGTAGAGGAGTGGGTCACCACAATATATATAATAAGAAAACCATCAACTTGTATGATTCGCACCAATAAATGTACCTGGACTGCGTAGAGGAGTGGGTCACCACAATATATATTAAAAACCCTGAACTTTTATGATTCGCAGCAATAAATGTATCTGGACGGCGTAGAGGAGTGGGTCACCACAATATATATAATAAGAAAACCATCAACTTGTATGATTCGCACCAATAAATGTACCTGGACTGCGTAGAGGAGTGGGTCACCACAATATATATTAAAAACCCTGAACTTTTATGATTCGCAGCAATAAATGTATCTGGACTGCGTAGAGGAGTGGGTCACCACAATATATATAATAAGAAAACCATCAACTTGTATGATTCGCACCAATAAATGTACCTGGACTGCGTAGAGGAGTGGGTCACCACAATATATATTAAAAACCCTGAACTTGTATGATTCACACCAATAAATGTACCTGGACTGCTTAGAGGAGTGGGTCACCACAATATATATTAAAAACCCTGAACTTGTATGATTCGCACCATTAAATGTATCTGGACTGCGTAGAGGAGTGGGTCACCACAATATATATAATAAGAAAACCATCAACTTGTATGATTCGCAGCAATAAATGTACCTGGACTGCGTAGAGGAGTGGGTCACCACAATATATATAATAAGAAAACCATCAACTTGTATGATTCGCACCAATAAATGTACCTGGACTGCGTAGAGGAGTGGGTCACCACAATATATATTAAAAACCGTGAACTTTTATGATTCGCACCAATAAATGTATCTGGACTGCGTAGAGGAGTGGGTCACCACAATATATATAATAAGAAAACCATCAACTTGTATGATTCGCACCAATAAATGTACCTGGACTGCGTAGAGGAGTGGGTCACCACAATATATATTAAAAACCCTGAACTTGTATGATTCACACCAATAAATGTACCTGGACTGCTTAGAGGAGTGGGTCACCACAATATATATTAAAAACCCTGAACTTGTATGATTCGCACCAATAAATGTACCTGGACTGCGTAGAGGAGTGGGTCACCACAATATATATTAAAAACCCTGAACTTGTATGATTCGCACCAATAAATGTACCTGGACTGCTTAGAGGAGTGGGTCACCACAATATATATTAAAAACCCTGAACTTGTATGATTCGCACCATTAAATGTATCTGGACTGCGTAGAGGAGTGGGTCACCACAATATATATAATAAGAAAACCATCAACTTGTATGATTCGCAGCAATAAATGTACCTGGACTGCGTAGAGGAGTGGGTCACCACAATATATATAATAAGAAAACCATCAACTTGTATGATTCGCACCAATAAATGTACCTGGACTGCGTAGAGGAGTGGGTCACCACAATATATATTAAAAACCCTGAACTTTTATGATTCGCAGCAATAAATGTATCTGGACTGCGTAGAGGAGTGGGTCACCACAATATATATAATAAGAAAACCATCAACTTGTATGATTCGCACCAATAAATGTACCTGGACTGCGTAGAGGAGTGGGTCACCACAATATATATAATAAGAAAAGTATCAACTTGTATGATTCGCACCAATAAATGTACCTGGACTGCGTAGAGGAGTGGGTCACCACAATATATATTAAAAACCCTGAACTTGTATGATTCGCACCAATAAATGTACCTGGACTGCTTAGAGGAGTGGGTCACCACAATATATATTAAAAACCCTGAACTTGTATGATTCGCACCATTAAATGTATCTGGACTGCGTAGAGGAGTGGGTCACCACAATATATATAATAAGAAAACCATCAACTTGTATGATTCGCAGCAATAAATGTACCTGGACTGCGTAGAGGAGTGGGTCACCACAATATATATAATAAGAAAACCATCAACTTGTATGATTCGCACCAATAAATGTACCTGGACTGCGTAGAGGAGTGGGTCACCACAATATATATTAAAAACCCTGAACTTTTATGATTCGCACCAATGAATGTACCTGGACTGCGTAGAGGAGTGGGTCACCACAATATATATAATAAGAAAACCATCAACTTGTATGATTCGCACCAATAAATGTACCTGGACTGCGTAGAGGAGTGGGTCACCACAATATATATTAAAAACCCTGAACTTTTATGATTCGCACCAATAAATGTATCTGGACTGCGTAGAGGAGTGGGTCACCACAATATATATAATAAGAAAACCATCAACTTGTATGATTCGCACCAATAAATGTACCTGGACTGCGTAGAGGAGTGGGTCACCACAATATATATAATAAGAAAACCATCAACTTGTATGATTCGCACCAATAAATGTACCTGGACTGCGTAGAGGAGTGGGTCACCACAATATATATTAAAAACCCTGAACTTTTATGATTCGCAGCAATAAATGTATCTGGACGGCGTAGAGGAGTGGGTCACCACAATATATATAATAAGAAAACCATCAACTTGTATGATTCGCACCAATAAATGTACCTGGACTGCGTAGAGGAGTGGGTCACCACAATATATATTAAAAACCCTGAACTTTTATGATTCGCAGCAATAAATGTATCTGGACTGCGTAGAGGAGTGGGTCACCACAATATATATAATAAGAAAACCATCAACTTGTATGATTCGCACCAATAAATGTACCTGGACTGCGTAGAGGAGTGGGTCACCACAATATATATTAAAAACCCTGAACTTGTATGATTCACACCAATAAATGTACCTGGACTGCTTAGAGGAGTGGGTCACCACAATATATATTAAAAACCCTGAACTTGTATGATTCGCACCATTAAATGTATCTGGACTGCGTAGAGGAGTGGGTCACCACAATATATATAATAAGAAAACCATCAACTTGTATGATTCGCAGCAATAAATGTACCTGGACTGCGTAGAGGAGTGGGTCACCACAATATATATAATAAGAAAACCATCAACTTGTATGATTCGCACCAATAAATGTACCTGGACTGCGTAGAGGAGTGGGTCACCACAATATATATTAAAAACCGTGAACTTTTATGATTCGCACCAATAAATGTATCTGGACTGCGTAGAGGAGTGGGTCACCACAATATATATAATAAGAAAACCATCAACTTGTATGATTCGCACCAATAAATGTACCTGGACTGCGTAGAGGAGTGGGTCACCACAATATATATTAAAAACCCTGAACTTGTATGATTCACACCAATAAATGTACCTGGACTGCTTAGAGGAGTGGGTCACCACAATATATATTAAAAACCCTGAACTTGTATGATTCGCACCAATAAATGTACCTGGACTGCGTAGAGGAGTGGGTCACCACAATATATATTAAAAACCCTGAACTTGTATGATTCGCACCAATAAATGTACCTGGACTGCTTAGAGGAGTGGGTCACCACAATATATATTAAAAACCCTGAACTTGTATGATTCGCACCATTAAATGTATCTGGACTGCGTAGAGGAGTGGGTCACCACAATATATATAATAAGAAAACCATCAACTTGTATGATTCGCAGCAATAAATGTACCTGGACTGCGTAGAGGAGTGGGTCACCACAATATATATAATAAGAAAACCATCAACTTGTATGATTCGCACCAATAAATGTACCTGGACTGCGTAGAGGAGTGGGTCACCACAATATATATTAAAAACCCTGAACTTTTATGATTCGCAGCAATAAATGTATCTGGACTGCGTAGAGGAGTGGGTCACCACAATATATATAATAAGAAAACCATCAACTTGTATGATTCGCACCAATAAATGTACCTGGACTGCGTAGAGGAGTGGGTCACCACAATATATATAATAAGAAAAGTATCAACTTGTATGATTCGCACCAATAAATGTACCTGGACTGCGTAGAGGAGTGGGTCACCACAATATATATTAAAAACCCTGAACTTGTATGATTCGCACCAATAAATGTACCTGGACTGCTTAGAGAAGTGGGTCACCACAATATATATTAAAAACCCTGAACTTGTATGATTCGCACCATTAAATGTATCTGGACTGCGTAGAGGAGTGGGTCACCACAATATATATAATAAGAAAACCATCAACTTGTATGATTCGCAGCAATAAATGTACCTGGACTGCGTAGAGGAGTGGGTCACCACAATATATATAATAAGAAAACCATCAACTTGTATGATTCGCACCAATAAATGTACCTGGACTGCGTAGAGGAGTGGGTCACCACAATATATATTAAAAACCCTGAACTTTTATGATTCGCACCAATGAATGTACCTGGACTGCGTAGAGGAGTGGGTCACCACAATATATATAATAAGAAAACCATCAACTTGTATGATTCGCACCAATAAATGTACCTGGACTGCGTAGAGGAGTGGGTCACCACAATATATATTAAAAACCCTGAACTTTTATGATTCGCACCAATAAATGTATCTGGACTGCGTAGAGGAGTGGGTCACCACAATATATATAATAAGAAAACCATCAACTTGTATGATTCGCACCAATAAATGTACCTGGACTGCGTAGAGGAGTGGGTCACCACAATATATATAATAAGAAAACCATCAACTTGTATGATTCGCACCAATAAATGTACCTGGACTGCGTAGAGGAGTGGGTCACCACAATATATATTAAAAACCCTGAACTTTTATGATTCGCAGCAATAAATGTATCTGGACGGCGTAGAGGAGTGGGTCACCACAATATATATAATAAGAAAACCATCAACTTGTATGATTCGCACCAATAAATGTACCTGGACTGCGTAGAGGAGTGGGTCACCACAATATATATTAAAAACCCTGAACTTTTATGATTCGCAGCAATAAATGTATCTGGACTGCGTAGAGGAGTGGGTCACCACAATATATATAATAAGAAAACCATCAACTTGTATGATTCGCACAAATAAATGTACCTGGACTGCGTAGAGGAGTGGGTCACCACAATATATATAATAAGAAAACCATCAACTTGTATGATTCGCACCAATAAATGTATCTGGACTGCGTAGAGGAGTGGGTCACCACAATATATATAATAAGAAAAGTATCAACTTGTATGATTCGCACCAATAAATGTACCTGGACTGCGTAGAGGAGTGGGTCACCACAATATATATTAAAAACCCTGAACTTGTATGATTCGCACCAATAAATGTACCTGGACTGCTTAGAGGAGTGGGTCACCACAATATATATTAAAAACCCTGAACTTGTATGATTCGCACCATTAAATGTATCTGGACTGCGTAGAGGAGTGGGTCACCACAATATATATAATAAGAAAACCATCAACTTGTATGATTCGCAGCAATAAATGTACCTGGACTGCGTAGAGGAGTGGGTCACCACAATATATATAATAAGAAAACCATCAACTTGTATGATTCGCACCAATAAATGTATCTGGACTGCGTAGAGGAGTGGGTCACCACAATATATATTAAAAACCCTGAACTTTTATGATTCGCAGCAATAAATGTATCTGGACTGCGTAGAGGAGTGGGTCACCACAATATATATAATAAGAAAACCATCAACTTGTATGATTCGCACCAATAAATGTACCTGGACTGCGTAGAGGAGTGGGTCACCACAATATATATAATAAGAAAAGTATCAACTTGTATGATTCGCACCAATAAATGTACCTGGACTGCGTAGAGGAGTGGGTCACCACAATATATATTAAAAACCCTGAACTTGTATGATTCGCACCAATAAATGTACCTGGACTGCTTAGAGGAGTGGGTCACCACAATATATATTAAAAACCCTGAACTTGTATGATTCGCACCATTAAATGTATCTGGACTGCGTAGAGGAGTGGGTCACCACAATATATATAATAAGAAAACCATCAACTTGTATGATTCGCAGCAATAAATGTACCTGGACTGCGTAGAGGAGTGGGTCACCACAATATATATAATAAGAAAACCATCAACTTGTATGATTCGCACCAATAAATGTACCTGGACTGCGTAGAGGAGTGGGTCACCACAATATATATTAAAAACCCTGAACTTTTATGATTCGCACCAATGAATGTACCTGGACTGCGTAGAGGAGTGGGTCACCACAATATATATAATAAGAAAACCATCAACTTGTATGATTCGCACCAATAAATGTACCTGGACTGCGTAGAGGAGTGGGTCACCACAATATATATTAAAAACCCTGAACTTTTATGATTCGCACCAATAAATGTATCTGGACTGCGTAGAGGAGTGGGTCACCACAATATATATAATAAGAAAACCATCAACTTGTATGATTCGCACCAATAAATGTACCTGGACTGCGTAGAGGAGTGGGTCACCACAATATATATAATAAGAAAACCATCAACTTGTATGATTCGCACCAATAAATGTACCTGGACTGCGTAGAGGAGTGGGTCACCACAATATATATTAAAAACCCTGAACTTTTATGATTCGCAGCAATAAATGTATCTGGACGGCGTAGAGGAGTGGGTCACCACAATATATATAATAAGAAAACCATCAACTTGTATGATTCGCACCAATAAATGTACCTGGACTGCGTAGAGGAGTGGGTCACCACAATATATATTAAAAACCCTGAACTTTTATGATTCGCAGCAATAAATGTATCTGGACTGCGTAGAGGAGTGGGTCACCACAATATATATAATAAGAAAACCATCAACTTGTATGATTCGCACCAATAAATGTACCTGGACTGCGTAGAGGAGTGGGTCACCACAATATATATTAAAAACCCTGAACTTGTATGATTCACACCAATAAATGTACCTGGACTGCTTAGAGGAGTGGGTCACCACAATATATATTAAAAACCCTGAACTTGTATGATTCGCACCATTAAATGTATCTGGACTGCGTAGAGGAGTGGGTCACCACAATATATATAATAAGAAAACCATCAACTTGTATGATTCGCAGCAATAAATGTACCTGGACTGCGTAGAGGAGTGGGTCACCACAATATATATAATAAGAAAACCATCAACTTGTATGATTCGCACCAATAAATGTACCTGGACTGCGTAAAGGAGTGGGTCACCACAATATATATTAAAAACCGTGAACTTTTATGATTCGCACCAATAAATGTATCTGGACTGCGTAGAGGAGTGGGTCACCACAATATATATAATAAGAAAACCATCAACTTGTATGATTCGCACCAATAAATGTACCTGGACTGCGTAGAGGAGTGGGTCACCACAATATATATTAAAAACCCTGAACTTGTATGATTCACACCAATAAATGTACCTGGACTGCTTAGAGGAGTGGGTCACCACAATATATATTAAAAACCCTGAACTTGTATGATTCGCACCAATAAATGTACCTGGACTGCGTAGAGGAGTGGGTCACCACAATATATATTAAAAACCCTGAACTTGTATGATTCGCACCAATAAATGTACCTGGACTGCTTAGAGGAGTGGGTCACCACAATATATATTAAAAACCCTGAACTTGTATGATTCGCACCATTAAATGTATCTGGACTGCGTAGAGGAGTGGGTCACCACAATATATATAATAAGAAAACCATCAACTTGTATGATTCGCAGCAATAAATGTACCTGGACTGCGTAGAGGAGTGGGTCACCACAATATATATAATAAGAAAACCATCAACTTGTATGATTCGCACCAATAAATGTACCTGGACTGCGTAGAGGAGTGGGTCACCACAATATATATTAAAAACCCTGAACTTTTATGATTCGCAGCAATAAATGTATCTGGACTGCGTAGAGGAGTGGGTCACCACAATATATATAATAAGAAAACCATCAACTTGTATGATTCGCACCAATAAATGTACCTGGACTGCGTAGAGGAGTGGGTCACCACAATATATATAATAAGAAAAGTATCAACTTGTATGATTCGCACCAATAAATGTACCTGGACTGCGTAGAGGAGTGGGTCACCACAATATATATTAAAAACCCTGAACTTGTATGATTCGCACCAATAAATGTACCTGGACTGCTTAGAGAAGTGGGTCACCACAATATATATTAAAAACCCTGAACTTGTATGATTCGCACCATTAAATGTATCTGGACTGCGTAGAGGAGTGGGTCACCACAATATATATAATAAGAAAACCATCAACTTGTATGATTCGCAGCAATAAATGTACCTGGACTGCGTAGAGGAGTGGGTCACCACAATATATATAATAAGAAAACCATCAACTTGTATGATTCGCACCAATAAATGTACCTGGACTGCGTAGAGGAGTGGGTCACCACAATATATATTAAAAACCCTGAACTTTTATGATTCGCACCAATGAATGTACCTGGACTGCGTAGAGGAGTGGGTCACCACAATATATATAATAAGAAAACCATCAACTTGTATGATTCGCACCAATAAATGTACCTGGACTGCGTAGAGGAGTGGGTCACCACAATATATATTAAAAACCCTGAACTTTTATGATTCGCACCAATAAATGTATCTGGACTGCGTAGAGGAGTGGGTCACCACAATATATATAATAAGAAAACCATCAACTTGTATGATTCGCACCAATAAATGTACCTGGACTGCGTAGAGGAGTGGGTCACCACAATATATATAATAAGAAAACCATCAACTTGTATGATTCGCACCAATAAATGTACCTGGACTGCGTAGAGGAGTGGGTCACCACAATATATATTAAAAACCCTGAACTTTTATGATTCGCAGCAATAAATGTATCTGGACGGCGTAGAGGAGTGGGTCACCACAATATATATAATAAGAAAACCATCAACTTGTATGATTCGCACCAATAAATTTACCTGGACTGCGTAGAGGAGTGGGTCACCACAATATATATTAAAAACCCTGAACTTTTATGATTCGCAGCAATAAATGTATCTGGACTGCGTAGAGGAGTGGGTCACCACAATATATATAATAAGAAAACCATCAACTTGTATGATTCGCACCAATAAATGTACCTGGACTGCGTAGAGGAGTGGGTCACCACAATATATATTAAAAACCCTGAACTTGTATGATTCACACCAATAAATGTACCTGGACTGCTTAGAGGAGTGGGTCACCACAATATATATTAAAAACCCTGAACTTGTATGATTCGCACCATTAAATGTATCTGGACTGCGTAGAGGAGTGGGTCACCACAATATATATAATAAGAAAACCATCAACTTGTATGATTCGCAGCAATAAATGTACCTGGACTGCGTAGAGGAGTGGGTCACCACAATATATATAATAAGAAAACCATCAACTTGTATGATTCGCACCAATAAATGTACCTGGACTGCGTAGAGGAGTGGGTCACCACAATATATATTAAAAACCGTGAACTTTTATGATTCGCACCAATAAATGTATCTGGACTGCGTAGAGGAGTGGGTCACCACAATATATATAATAAGAAAACCATCAACTTGTATGATTCGCACCAATAAATGTACCTGGACTGCGTAGAGGAGTGGGTCACCACAATATATATTAAAAACCCTGAACTTGTATGATTCACACCAATAAATGTACCTGGACTGCTTAGAGGAGTGGGTCACCACAATATATATTAAAAACCCTGAACTTGTATGATTCGCACCATTAAATGTATCTGGACTGCGTAGAGGAGTGGGTCACCACAATATATATAATAAGAAAACCATCAACTTGTATGATTCGCAGCAATAAATGTACCTGGACTGCGTAGAGGAGTGGGTCACCACAATATATATAATAAGAAAACCATCAACTTGTATGATTCGCACCAATAAATGTACCTGGACTGCGTAGAGGAGTGGGTCACCACAATATATATTAAAAACCCTGAATTTTTATGATTCGCACCAATAAATGTATCTGGACTGCGTAGAGGAGTGGGTCACCACAATATATATAATAAGAAAACCATCAACTTGTATGATTCGCACCAATAAATGTACCTGGACTGCGTAGAGGAGTGGGTCACCACAATATATATTAAAAACCCTGAACTTTTATGATTCGCACCAATAAATGTACCTGGACTGCGTAGAGGAGTGGGTCACCACAATATATATTAAAAACCCTGAACTTGTATGATTCGCACCAATAAATGTACCTGGACTGCGTAGAGGAGTGGGTCACCACAATATATATAATAAGAAAACCATCAACTTGTATGATTCGCACCAATAAATGTACCTGGACTGCGTAGAGGAGTGGGTCACCACAATATATATTAAAAACCCTGAACTTTTATGATTCGCACCAATAAATGTATCTGGACTGCGTAGAGGAGTGGGTCACCACAATATATATAATAAGAAAACCATCAACTTGTATGATTCGCACAAATAAATGTACCTGGACTGCGTAGAGGAGTGGGTCACCACAATATATATAATAAGAAAACCATCAACTTGTATGATTCGCACCAATAAATGTACCTGGACTGCGTAGAGGAGTGGGTCACCACAATATATATAATAAGAAAACCATCAACTTGTATGATTCGCACCAATAAATGTACCTGGACTGCGTAGAGGAGTGGGTCACCACAATATATATTAAAAACCCTGAACTTTTATGATTCGCACCAATAAATGTACCTGGACTGCGTAGAGGAGTGGGTCACCACAATATATATAATAAGAAAACCATCAACTTGTATGATTCGCACCAATAAATGTACCTGGACTGCGTAGAGGAGTGGGTCACCACAATGTATATTAAAAACCCTGAACTTTTATGATTCGCACCAATAAATGTATCTGGACTGCGTAGAGGAGTGGGTCACCACAATATATATAATAAGAAAACCATCAACTTGTATGATTCGCACCAATAAATGTACCTGGACTGCGTAGAGGAGTGGGTCACCACAATATATATAATAAGAAAACCATCAACTTGTATGATTCGCACCAATAAATGTACCTGGACTGCGTAGAGGAGTGGGTCACCACAATATATATTAAAAACCCTGAACTTTTATGATTCGCAGCAATAAATGTATCTGGACTGCGTAGAGGAGTGGGTCACCACAATATATATAATAAGAAAACCATCAACTTGTATGATTCGCACCAATAAATGTACCTGGACTGCGTAGAGGAGTGGGTCACCACAATATATATAATAAGAAAACCATCAACTTGTATGATTCGCACCAATAAATGTACCTGGACTGCGTAGAGGAGTGGGTCACCACAATATATATTAAAAACCCTGAACTTTTATGATTCGCACCAATAAATGTATCTGGACTGCGTAGAGGAGTGGGTCACCACAATATATATAATAAGAAAACCATCAACTTGTATGATTCGCACCAATAAATGTACCTGGACTGCGTAGAGGAGTGGGTCACCACAATATATATTAAAAACCCTGAACTTTTATGATTCGCACCAATAAATGTACCTGGACTGCGTAGAGGAGTGGGTCACCACAATATATATTAAAAACCCTGAACTTGTATGATTCGCACCAATAAATGTACCTGGACTGCGTAGAGGAGTGGGTTACCACAATATATATTAAAAACCCTGAACTTGTATGATTCGCAGCAATAAATGTACCTGGACTGCGTAGAGGAGTGGGTCACCACAATATATATTAAAAACCCTGAACTTTTATGATTCGCAGCAATAAATGTATCTGGACTGCGTAGAGGAGTGGGTCACCACAATATATATAATAAGAAAACCATCAACTTGTATGATTCGCACCAATAAATGTACCTGGACTGCGTAGAGGAGTGGGTCACCACAATATATATTAAAAACCCTGAACTTTTATGATTCGCAGCAATAAATGTATCTGGACTGCGTAGAGGAGTGGGTCACCACAATATATATAATAAGAAAACCATCAACTTGTATGATTCGCAGCAATAAATGTACCTGGACTGCGTAGAGGAGTGGGTCACCACAATATATATAATAAGAAAACCATCAACTTGTATGATTCGCACCAATAAATGTACCTGGACTGCGTAGAGGAGTGGGTCACCACAATATATATTAAAAACCCTGAACTTTTATGATTCGCACCAATAAATGTATCTGGACTGCGTAGAGGAGTGGGTCACCACAATATATATAATAAGAAAACCATCAACTTGTATGATTCGCACCAATAAATGTACCTGGACTGCGTAGAGGAGTGGGTCACCACAATATATATTAAAAACCCTGAACTTTTATGATTCGCACCAATAAATGTACCTGGACTGCGTAGAGGAGTGGGTCACCACAATATATATTAAAAACCCTGAACTTGTATGATTCGCACCAATAAATGTACCTGGACTGCGTAGAGGAGTGGGTCACCACAATATATATAATAAGAAAACCATCAACTTGTATGATTCGCACCAATAAATGTACCTGGACTGCGTAGAGGAGTGGGTCACCACAATATATATTAAAAACCCTGAACTTTTATGATTCGCACCAATAAATGTATCTGGACTGCATAGAGGAGTGGGTCACCACAATATATATAATAAGAAAACCATCAACTTGTATGATTCGCACAAATAAATGTACCTGGACTGCGTAGAGGAGTGGGTCACCACAATATATATAATAAGAAAACCATCAACTTGTATGATTCGCACCAATAAATGTACCTGGACTGCGTAGAGGAGTGGGTCACCACAATATATATAATAAGAAAACCATCAACTTGTATGATTCGCACCAATAAATGTACCTGGACTGCGTAGAGGAGTGGGTCACCACAATATATATTAAAAACCCTGAACTTTTATGATTCGCACCAATAAATGTACCTGGACTGCGTAGAGGAGTGGGTCACCACAATATATATAATAAGAAAACCATCAACTTGTATGATTCGCACCAATAAATGTACCTGGACTGCGTAGAGGAGTGGGTCACCACAATATATATTAAAAACCCTGAACTTTTATGATTCGCACCAATAAATGTATCTGGACTGCGTAGAGGAGTGGGTCACCACAATATATATAATAAGAAAACCATCAACTTGTATGATTCGCACCAATAAATGTACCTGGACTGCGTAGAGGAGTGGGTCACCACAATATATATAATAAGAAAACCATCAACTTGTATGATTCGCAGCAATAAATGTACCTGGACTGTGTAGAGGAGTGGGTCACCACAATATATATAATAAGAAAACCATCAACTTGTATGATTCGCACCAATAAATGTACCTGGACTGCGTAGAGGAGTGGGTCACCACAATATATATTAAAAACCCTGAACTTTTATGATTCGCACCAATAAATGTATCTGGACTGCGTAGAGGAGTGGGTCACCACAATATATATAATAAGAAAACCATCAACTTGTATGATTCGCACCAATAAATGTACCTGGACTGCGTAGAGGAGTGGGTCACCACAATATATATTAAAAACCCTGAACTTTTATGATTCGCACCAATAAATGTACCTGGACTGCGTAGAGGAGTGGGTCACCACAATATATATTAAAAACCCTGAACTTGTATGATTCGCACCAATAAATGTACCTGGACTGCGTAGAGGAGTGGGTTACCACAATATATATTAAAAACCCTGAACTTGTATGATTCGCAGCAATAAATGTACCTGGACTGCGTAGAGGAGTGGGTCACCACAATATATATTAAAAACCCTGAACTTTTATGATTCGCAGCAATAAATGTATCTGGACTGCGTAGAGGAGTGGGTCACCACAATATATATAATAAGAAAACCATCAACTTGTATGATTCGCAGCAATAAATGTACCTGGACTGCGTAGAGGAGTGGGTCACCACAATATATATAATAAGAAAACCATCAACTTGTATGATTCGCACCAATAAATGTACCTGGACTGCGTAGAGGAGTGGGTCACCACAATATATATTAAAAACCGTGAACTTTTATGATTCGCAGCAATAAATGTATCTGGACTGCGTAGAGGAGTGGGTCACCACAATATATATAATAAGAAAACCATCAACTTGTATGATTCGCACCAATAATTGTACCTGGACTGCGTAGAGGAGTGGGTCACCACAATATATATCAAAAACCCTGAACTTTTATGATTCGCACCAATAAATGTACCTGGACTGCGTAGAGGAGTGGGTCACCACAATATATATTAAAAACCCTGAACTTGTATGATTCGCACCAATAAATGTACCTGGACTGCGTAGAGGAGTGGGTCACCACAATATATATAATAAGAAAACCATCAACTTGTATGTTTCGCAGCAATAAATGTACCTGGACTGCGTAGAGGAGTGGGTCACCACAATATATATTAAAAACCCTGAACTTGTATGATTCGCACCAATAAATGTACCTGGACTGCGTAGAGGAGTGGGTCACCACAATATATATAATAAGAAAACCATCAACTTGTATGATTCGCACCAATAAATGTACCTGGACTGCGTAGAGGAGTGGGTCACCACAATATATATTAAAAACCCTGAACTTTTATGATTCGCACCAATAAATGTATCTGGACTGCATAGAGGAGTGGGTCACCACAATATATATAATAAGAAAACCATCAACTTGTATGATTCGCACAAATAAATGTACCTGGACTGCGTAGAGGAGTGGGTCACCACAATATATATAATAAGAAAACCATCAACTTGTATGATTCGCACCAATAAATGTACCTGGACTGCGTAGAGGAGTGGGTCACCACAATATATATAATAAGAAAACCATCAACTTGTATGATTCGCACCAATAAATGTACCTGGACTGCGTAGGGGAGTGGGTCACCACAATATATATTAAAAACCCTGAACTTTTATGATTCGCACCAATAAATGTACCTGGACTGCGTAGAGGAGTGGGTCACCACAATATATATAATAAGAAAACCATCAACTTGTATGATTCGCACCAATAAATGTACCTGGACTGCGTAGAGGAGTGGGTCACCACAATATATATTAAAAACCCTGAACTTTTATGATTCGCACCAATAAATGTACCTGGACTGCGTAGAGGAGTGGGTCACCACAATATATATTAAAAACCCTGAACTTGTATGATTCGCACCAATAAATGTACCTGGACTGCGTAGAGGAGTGGGTTACCACAATATATATTAAAAACCCTGAACTTGTATGATTCGCAGCAATAAATGTACCTGGACTGCGTAGAGGAGTGGGTCACCACAATATATATTAAAAACCCTGAACTTTTATGATTCGCAGCAATAAATGTATCTGGACTGCGTAGAGGAGTGGGTCACCACAATATATATAATAAGAAAACCATCAACTTGTATGATTCGCAGCAATAAATGTACCTGGACTGCGTAGAGGAGTGGGTCACCACAATATATATAATAAGAAAACCATCAACTTGTATGATTCGCACCAATAAATGTACCTGGACTGCGTAGAGGAGTGGGTCACCACAATATATATTAAAAACCCTGAACTTTTATGATTCGCAGCAATAAATGTATCTGGACTGCGTAGAGGAGTGGGTCACCACAATATATATAATAAGAAAACCATCAACTTGTATGATTCGCAGCAATAAATGTACCTGGACTGCGTAGAGGAGTGGGTCACCACAATATATATAATAAGAAAACCATCAACTTGTATGATTCGCACCAATAAATGTACCTGGACTGCGTAGAGGAGTGGGTCACCACAATATATATTAAAAACCCTGAACTTTTATGATTCGCACCAATAAATGTATCTGGACTGCGTAGAGGAGTGGGTCACCACAATATATATAATAAGAAAACCATCAACTTGTATGATTCGCACCAATAAATGTACCTGGACTGCGTAGAGGAGTGGGTCACCACAATATATATTAAAAACCCTGAACTTTTATGATTCGCACCAATAAATGTACCTGGACTGCGTAGAGGAGTGGGTCACCACAATATATATTAAAAACCCTGAACTTGTATGATTCGCACCAATAAATGTACCTGGACTGCGTAGAGGAGTGGGTTACCACAATATATATTAAAAACCCTGAACTTGTATGATTCGCAGCAATAAATGTACCTGGACTGCGTAGAGGAGTGGGTCACCACAATATATATTAAAAACCCTGAACTTTTATGATTCGCAGCAATAAATGTATCTGGACTGCGTAGAGGAGTGGGTCACCACAATATATATAATAAGAAAACCATCAACTTGTATGATTCGCAGCAATAAATGTACCTGGACTGCGTAGAGGAGTGGGTCACCACAATATATATAATAAGAAAACCATCAACTTGTATGATTCGCACCAATAAATGTACCTGGACTGCGTAGAGGAGTGGGTCACCACAATATATATTAAAAACCGTGAACTTTTATGATTCGCAGCAATAAATGTATCTGGACTGCGTAGAGGAGTGGGTCACCACAATATATATAATAAGAAAACCATCAACTTGTATGATTCGCACCAATAATTGTACCTGGACTGCGTAGAGGAGTGGGTCACCACAATATATATCAAAAACCCTGAACTTTTATGATTCGCACCAATAAATGTACCTGGACTGCGTAGAGGAGTGGGTCACCACAATATATATTAAAAACCCTGAACTTGTATGATTCGCACCAATAAATGTACCTGGACTGCGTAGAGGAGTGGGTCACCACAATATATATAATAAGAAAACCATCAACTTGTATGATTCGCAGCAATAAATGTACCTGGACTGCGTAGAGGAGTGGGTCACCACAATATATATTAAAAACCCTGAACTTGTATGATTCGCACCAATAAATGTACCTGGACTGCGTAGAGGAGTGGGTCACCACAATATATATAATAAGAAAACCATCAACTTGTATGATTCGCACCAATAAATGTACCTGGACTGCGTAGAGGAGTGGGTCACCACAATATATATTAAAAACCCTGAACTTTTATGATTCGCACCAATAAATGTATCTGGACTGCATAGAGGAGTGGGTCACCACAATATATATAATAAGAAAACCATCAACTTGTATGATTCGCACAAATAAATGTACCTGGACTGCGTAGAGGAGTGGGTCACCACAATATATATAATAAGAAAACCATCAACTTGTATGATTCGCACCAATAAATGTACCTGGACTGCGTAGAGGAGTGGGTCACCACAATATATATAATAAGAAAACCATCAACTTGTATGATTCGCACCAATAAATGTACCTGGACTGCGTAGAGGAGTGGGTCACCACAATATATATTAAAAACCCTGAACTTTTATGATTCGCACCAATAAATGTACCTGGACTGCGTAGAGGAGTGGGTCACCACAATATATATTAAAAACCCTGAACTTGTATGATTCGCACCAATAAATGTACCTGGACTGCGTAGAGGAGTGGGTCACCACAATATATATTAAAAACCCTGAACTTTTATGATTCGCACCAATAAATGTACCTGGACTGCGTAGAGGAGTGGGTCACCACAATATATATTAAAAACCCTGAACTTGTATGATTCGCACCAATAAATGTACCTGGACTGCGTAGAGGAGTGGGTCACCACAATATATATAATAAGAAAACCATCAACTTGTATGATTCGCACCAATAAATGTACCTGCACTGCGTAGAGGAGTGGGTCACCACAATATATATTAAAAACCCTGAACTTTTATGATTCGCACCAATAAATGTATCTGGACTGCATAGAGGAGTGGGTCACCACAATATATATAATAAGAAAACCATCAACTTGTATGATTCGCACAAATAAATGTACCTGGACTGCGTAGAGGAGTGGGTCACCACAATATATATAATAAGAAAACCATCAACTTGTATGATTCGCACCAATAAATGTACCTGGACTGCGTAGAGGAGTGGGTCACCACAATATATATAATAAGAAAACCATCAACTTGTATGATTCGCACCAATAAATGTACCTGGACTGCGTAGAGGAGTGGGTCACCACAATATATATTAAAAACCCTGAACTTTTATGATTCGCACCAATAAATGTACCTGGACTGCGTAGAGGAGTGGGTCACCACAATATATATAATAAGAAAACCATCAACTTGTATGATTCGCACCAATAAATGTACCTGGACTGCGTAGAGGAGTGGGTCACCACAATATATATTAAAAACCCTGAACTTTTATGATTCGCACCAATAAATGTATCTGGAATGCGTAGAGGAGTGGGTCACCACAATATATATAATAAGAAAACCATCAACTTGTATGATTCGCACCAATAAATGTACCTGGACTGCGTAGAGGAGTGGGTCACCACAATATATATAATAAGAAAACCATCAACTTGTATGATTCGCACCAATAAATGTACCTGGACTGCGTAGAGGAGTGGGTCACCACAATATATATTAAAAACCCTGAACTTTTATGATTCGCAGCAATAAATGTATCTGGACTGCGTAGAGGAGTGGGTCACCACAATATATATAATAAGAAAACCATCAACTTGTATGATTCGCAGCAATAAATGTACCTGGACTGCGTAGAGGAGTGGGTCACCACAATATATATAATAAGAAAACCATCAACTTGTATGATTCGCACCAATAAATGTACCTGGACTGCGTAGAGGAGTGGGTCACCACAATATATATTAAAAACCCTGAACTTTTATGATTCGCACCAATAAATGTATCTGGACTGCGTAGAGGAGTGGGTCACCACAATATATATAATAAGAAAACCATCAACTTGTATGATTCGCACCAATAAATGTACCTGGACTGCGTAGAGGAGTGGGTCACCACAATATATATTAAAAACCCTGAACTTTTATGATTCGCACCAATAAATGTACCTGGACTGCGTAGAGGAGTGGGTCACCACAATATATATTAAAAACCCTGAACTTGTATGATTCGCACCAATAAATGTACCTGGACTGCGTAGAGGAGTGGGTTACCACAATATATATTAAAAACCCTGAACTTGTATGATTCGCAGCAATAAATGTACCTGGACTGCGTAGAGGAGTGGGTCACCACAATATATATTAAAAACCCTGAACTTTTATGATTCGCAGCAATAAATGTATCTGGACTGCGTAGAGGAGTGGGTCACCACAATATATATAATAAGAAAACCATCAACTTGTATGATTCGCAGCAATAAATGTACCTGGACTGCGTAGAGGAGTGGGTCACCACAATATATATAATAAGAAAACCATCAACTTGTATGATTCGCACCAATAAATGTACCTGGACTGCGTAGAGGAGTGGGTCACCACAATATATATTAAAAACCGTGAACTTTTATGATTCGCAGCAATAAATGTATCTGGACTGCGTAGAGGAGTGGGTCACCACAATATATATAATAAGAAAACCATCAACTTGTATGATTCGCACCAATAATTGTACCTGGACTGCGTAGAGGAGTGGGTCACCACAATATATATCAAAAACCCTGAACTTTTATGATTCGCACCAATAAATGTACCTGGACTGCGTAGAGGAGTGGGTCACCACAATATATATTAAAAACCCTGAACTTGTATGATTCGCACCAATAAATGTACCTGGACTGCGTAGAGGAGTGGGTCACCACAATATATATAATAAGAAAACCATCAACTTGTATGATTCGCAGCAATAAATGTACCTGGACTGCGTAGAGGAGTGGGTCACCACAATATATATTAAAAACCCTGAACTTGTATGATTCGCACCAATAAATGTACCTGGACTGCGTAGAGGAGTGGGTCACCACAATATATATAATAAGAAAACCATCAACTTGTATGATTCGCACCAATAAATGTACCTGGACTGCGTAGAGGAGTGGGTCACCACAATATATATTAAAAACCCTGAACTTTTATGATTCGCACCAATAAATGTATCTGGACTGCATAGAGGAGTGGGTCACCACAATATATATAATAAGAAAACCATCAACTTGTATGATTCGCACAAATAAATGTACCTGGACTGCGTAGAGGAGTGGGTCACCACAATATATATAATAAGAAAACCATCAACTTGTATGATTCGCACCAATAAATGTACCTGGACTGCGTAGAGGAGTGGGTCACCACAATATATATAATAAGAAAACCATCAACTTGTATGATTCGCACCAATAAATGTACCTGGACTGCGTAGAGGAGTGGGTCACCACAATATATATTAAAAACCCTGAACTTTTATGATTCGCACCAATAAATGTACCTGGACTGCGTAGAGGAGTGGGTCACCACAATATATATAATAAGAAAACCATCAACTTGTATGATTCGCACCAATAAATGTACCTGGACTGCGTAGAGGAGTGGGTCACCACAATATATATTAAAAACCCTGAACTTTTATGATTCGCACCAATAAATGTATCTGGACTGCGTAGAGGAGTGGGTCACCACAATATATATAATAAGAAAACCATCAACTTGTATGATTCGCACCAATAAATGTACCTGGACTGCGTAGAGGAGTGGGTCACCACAATATATATAATAAGAAAACCATCAACTTGTATGATTCGCACCAATAAATGTACCTGGACTGCGTAGAGGAGTGGGTCACCACAATATATATTAAAAACCCTGAACTTTTATGATTCGCAGCAATAAATGTATCTGGACTGCGTAGAGGAGTGGGTCACCACAATATATATAATAAGAAAACCATCAACTTGTATGATTCGCAGCAATAAATGTACCTGGACTGCGTAGAGGAGTGGGTCACCACAATATATATAATAAGAAAACCATCAACTTGTATGATTCGCACCAATAAATGTACCTGGACTGCGTAGAGGAGTGGGTCACCACAATATATATTAAAAACCCTGAACTTTTATGATTCGCACCAATAAATGTATCTGGACTGCGTAGAGGAGTGGGTCATCACAATATATATAATAAGAAAACCATCAACTTGTATGATTCGCACCAATAAATGTACCTGGACTGCGTAGAGGAGTGGGTCACCACAATATATATTAAAAACCCTGAACTTTTATGATTCGCACCAATAAATGTACCTGGACTGCGTAGAGGAGTGGGTCACCACAATATATATTAAAAACCCTGAACTTGTATGATTCGCACCAATAAATGTACCTGGACTGCGTAGAGGAGTGGGTTACCACAATATATATTAAAAACCCTGAACTTGTATGATTCGCAGCAATAAATGTACCTGGACTGCGTAGAGGAGTGGGTCACCACAATATATATTAAAAACCCTGAACTTTTATGATTCGCAGCAATAAATGTATCTGGACTGCGTAGAGGAGTGGGTCACCACAATATATATAATAAGAAAACCATCAACTTGTATGATTCGCAGCAATAAATGTACCTGGACTGCGTAGAGGAGTGGGTCACCACAATATATATAATAAGAAAACCATCAACTTGTATGATTCGCACCAATAAATGTACCTGGACTGCGTAGAGGAGTGGGTCACCACAATATATATTAAAAACCCTGAACTTTTATGATTCGCACCAATAAATGTACCTGGACTGCGTAGAGGAGTGGGTCACCACAATATATATTAAAAACCCTGAACTTGTATGATTCGCACCAATAAATGTACCTGGACTGCGTAGAGGAGTGGGTTACCACAATATATATTAAAAACCCTGAACTTGTATGATTCGCAGCAATAAATGTACCTGGACTGCGTAGAGGAGTGGGTCACCACAATATATATTAAAAACCCTGAACTTTTATGATTCGCAGCAATAAATGTATCTGGACTGCGTAGAGGAGTGGGTCACCACAATATATATAATAAGAAAACCATCAACTTGTATGATTCGCAGCAATAAATGTACCTGGACTGCGTAGAGGAGTGGGTCACCACAATATATATAATAAGAAAACCATCAACTTGTATGATTCGCACCAATAAATGTACCTGGACTGCGTAGAGGAGTGGGTCACCACAATATATATTAAAAACCGTGAACTTTTATGATTCGCAGCAATAAATGTATCTGGACTGCGTAGAGGAGTGGGTCACCACAATATATATAATAAGAAAACCATCAACTTGTATGATTCGCACCAATAATTGTACCTGGACTGCGTAGAGGAGTGGGTCACCACAATATATATCAAAAACCCTGAACTTTTATGATTCGCACCAATAAATGTACCTGGACTGCGTAGAGGAGTGGGTCACCACAATATATATTAAAAACCCTGAACTTGTATGATTCGCACCAATAAATGTACCTGGACTGCGTAGAGGAGTGGGTCACCACAATATATATAATAAGAAAACCATCAACTTGTATGATTCGCAGCAATAAATGTACCTGGACTGCGTAGAGGAGTGGGTCACCACAATATATATTAAAAACCCTGAACTTTTATGATTCGCACCAATAAATGTATCTGGACTGCGTAGAGGAGTGGGTCACCACAATATATATAATAAGAAAACCATCAACTTGTATGATTCGCACAAATAAATGTACCTGGACTGCGTAGAGGAGTGGGTCACCACAATATATATAATAAGAAAACCATCAACTTGTATGATTCGCACCAATAAATGTACCTGGACTGCGTAGAGGAGTGGGTCACCACAATATATATAATAAGAAAACCATCAACTTGTATGATTCGCACCAATAAATGTACCTGGACTGCGTAGAGGAGTGGGTCACCACAATATATATTAAAAACCCTGAACTTTTATGATTCGCACCAATAAATGTACCTGGACTGCGTAGAGGAGTGGGTCACCACAATATATATAATAAGAAAACCATCAACTTGTATGATTCGCACCAATAAATGTACCTGGACTGCGTAGAGGAGTGGGTCACCACAATATATATTAAAAACCCTGAACTTTTATGATTCGCAGCAATAAATGTATCTGGACTGCGTAGAGGAGTGGGTCACCACAATATATATAATAAGAAAACCATCAACTTGTATGATTCGCACCAATAAATGTACCTGGACTGCGTAGAGGAGTGGGTCACCACAATATATATAATAAGAAAACCATCAACTTGTATGATTCGCACCAATAAATGTACCTGGACTGCGTAGAGGAGTGGGTCACCACAATATATATTAAAAACCCTGAACTTTTATGATTCGCAGCAATAAATGTATCTGGACTGCGTAGAGGAGTGGGTCACCACAATATATATAATAAGAAAACCATCAACTTGTATGATTCGCACCAATAAATGTACCTGGACTGCGTAGAGGAGTGGGTCACCACAATATATATAATAAGAAAACCATCAACTTGTATGATTCGCACCAATAAATGTACCTGGACTGTGTAGAGTAGTGGGTCACCACAATATATATTAAAAACCCTGAACTTTTATGATTCGCAGCAATAAATGTATCTGGACTGCGTCGAGGAGTGGGTCACCACAATATATATTAAAAACCCTGAACTTGTATGATTCGCACCAATAAATGTACCTGGACTGCGTAGAGGAGTGGGTCACCACAATATATATAATAAGAAAACCATCAACTTGTATGATTCGCACCAATAAATGTACCTGGACTGCGTAGAGGAGTGGGTCACCACAATATATATAATAAGAAAACCATCAACTTGTATGATTCGCACCAATAAATGTACCTGGACTGCGTAGAGGAGTGGGTCACCACAATATATATAATAAGAAAACCATCAACTTGTATGATTCGCACCAATAAATGTACCTGGACTGCGTAGAGGAGTGGGTCACCACAATATATATTAAAAACCCTGAACTTTTATGATTCGCAGCAATAAATGTATCTGGACTGTGTAGAGGAGTGGGTCACCACAATATATATAATAAGAAAACCATCAACTTGTATGATTCGCACCAATAAATGTACCTGGACTGCGTAGAGGAGTGGGTCACCACAATATATATTAAAAACCCTGAACTTGTATGATTCGCACCAATAAATGTACCTGGACTGCGTAGAGGAGTGGGTCACCACAATATATATTAAAAACCCTGAACTTGTATGATTCGCAGCAATAAATGTACCTGGACTGCGTAGAGGAGTGGGTCACCACAATATATATTAAAAACCCTGAACTTTTATGATTCGCAGCAATAAATGTATCTGGACTGCGTAGAGGAGTGGGTCACCACAATATATATAATAAGAAAACCATCAACTTGTATGATTCGCAGCAATAAATGTACCTGGACTGCGTAGAGGAGTGGGTCACCACAATATATATAATAAGAAAACCATCAACTTGTATGATTCGCACCAATAAATGTACCTGGACTGCGTAGAGGAGTGGGTCACCACAATATATATTAAAAACCGTGAACTTTTATGATTCGCAGCAATAAATGTATCTGGACTGCGTAGAGGAGTGGGTCACCACAATATATATAATAAGAAAACCATCAACTTGTATGATTCGCACCAATAAATGTACCTGGACTGCGTAGAGGAGTGGGTCACCACAATATATATTAAAAACCCTGAACTTTTATGATTCGCACCAATAAATGTACCTGGACTGCGTAGAGGAGTGGGTCACCACAATATATATTAAAAACCCTGAACTTGTATGATTCGCACCAATAAATGTACCTGGACTGCGTAGAGGAGTGGGTCACCACAATATATATAATAAGAAAACCATCAACTTGTATGATTCGCACCAATAAATGTACCTGGACTGCGTAGAGGAGTGGGTCACCACAATATATATTAAAAACCCTGAACTTTTATGATTCGCACCAATAAATGTATCTGGACTGCGTAGAGGAGTGGGTCACCACAATATATATAATAAGAAAACCATCAACTTGTATGATTCGCACAAATAAATGTACCTGGACTGCGTAGAGGAGTGGGTCACCACAATATATATAATAAGAAAACCATCAACTTGTATGATTCGCACCAATAAATGTACCTGGACTGCGTAGAGGAGTGGGTCACCACAATATATATAATAAGAAAACCATCAACTTGTATGATTCGCACCAATAAATGTACCTGGACTGCGTAGAGGAGTGGGTCACCACAATATATATTAAAAACCCTGAACTTTTATGATTCGCACCAATAAATGTACCTGGACTGCGTAGAGGAGTGGGTCACCACAATATATATAATAAGAAAACCATCAACTTGTATGATTCGCACCAATAAATGTACCTGGACTGCGTAGAGGAGTGGGTCACCACAATATATATTAAAAACCCTGAACTTTTATGATTCGCAGCAATAAATGTATCTGGACTGCGTAGAGGAGTGGGTCACCACAATATATATAATAAGAAAACCATCAACTTGTATGATTCGCACCAATAAATGTACCTGGACTGCGTAGAGGAGTGGGTCACCACAATATATATAATAAGAAAACCATCAACTTGTATGATTCGCACCAATAAATGTACCTGGACTGCGTAGAGGAGTGGGTCACCACAATATATATTAAAAACCCTGAACTTTTATGATTCGCAGCAATAAATGTATCTGGACTGCGTAGAGGAGTGGGTCACCACAATATATATAATAAGAAAACCATCAACTTGTATGATTCGCACCAATAAATGTACCTGGACTGCGTAGAGGAGTGGGTCACCACAATATATATAATAAGAAAACCATCAACTTGTATGATTCGCACCAATAAATGTACCTGGACTGTGTAGAGGAGTGGGTCACCACAATATATATTAAAAACCCTGAACTTTTATGATTCGCAGCAATAAATGTATCTGGACTGCGTAGAGGAGTGGGTCACCACAATATATATTAAAAACCCTGAACTTGTATGATTCGCACCAATAAATGTACCTGGACTGCGTAGAGGAGTGGGTCACCACAATATATATAATAAGAAAACCATCAACTTGTATGATTCGCACCAATAAATGTACCTGGACTGCGTAGAGGAGTGGGTCACCACAATATATATTAAAAACCCTGAACTTTTATGATTCGCACCAATAAATGTATCTGGACTGCGTAAAGGAGTGGGTCACCACAATATATATAATAAGAAAACCATCAACTTGTATGATTCGCACCAATAAATGTACCTGGACTGCGTAGAGGAGTGGGTCACCACAATATATATAATAAGAAAACCATCAACTTGTATGATTCGCACCAATAAATGTACCTGGACTGCGTAGAGGAGTGGGTCACCACAATATATATTAAAAACCCTGAACTTTTATGATTCGCAGCAATAAATGTATCTGGACTGCGTAGAGGAGTGGGTCACCACAATATATATAATAAGAAAACCATCAACTTGTATGATTCGCACCAATAAATGTACCTGGACTGCGTAGAGGAGTGGGTCACCACAATATTTATAATAAGAAAACCATCAACTTGTATGATTCGCACCAATAAATGTACCTGGACTGTGTAGAGTAGTGGGTCACCACAATATATATTAAAAACCCTGAACTTTTATGATTCGCAGCAATAAATGTATCTGGACTGCGTCGAGGAGTGGGTCACCACAATATATATTAAAAACCCTGAACTTGTATGATTCGCACCAATAAATGTACCTGGACTGCGTAGAGGAGTGGGTCACCACAATATATATAATAAGAAAACCATCAACTTGTATGATTCGCACCAATAAATGTACCTGGACTGCGTAGAGGAGTGGGTCACCACAATATATATAATAAGAAAACCATCAACTTGTATGATTCGCACCAATAAATGTACCTGGACTGCGTAGAGGAGTGGGTCACCACAATATATATAATAAGAAAACCATCAACTTGTATGATTCGCACCAATAAATGTACCTGGACTGCGTAGAGGAGTGGGTCACCACAATATATATTAAAAACCCTGAACTTTTATGATTCGCAGCAATAAATGTATCTGGACTGTGTAGAGGAGTGGGTCACCACAATATATATAATAAGAAAACCATCAACTTGTATGATTCGCACCAATAAATGTACCTGGACTGCGTAGAGGAGTGGGTCACCACAATATATATTAAAAACCCTGAACTTTTATGATTCGCACCAATAAATGTACCTGGACTGCGTAGAGGAGTGGGTCACCACAATATATATAATAAGAAAACCATCAACTTGTATGATTCGCACCAATAAATGTACCTGGACTGCGTAGAGGAGTGGGTCACCACAATATATATTAAAAACCCTGAACTTTTATGATTCGCAGCAATAAATGTATCTGGACTGCGTAGAGGAGTGGGTCACCACAATATATATAATAAGAAAACCATCAACTTGTATGATTCGCACCAATAAATGTACCTGGACTGCGTAGAGGAGTGGGTCACCACAATATATATAATAAGAAAACCATCAACTTGTATGATTCGCACCAATAAATGTACCTGGACTGCGTAGAGGAGTGGGTCACCACAATATATATTAAAAACCCTGAACTTTTATCATTCGCAGCAATAAATGTATCTGGACTGCGTAGAGGAGTGGGTCACCACAATATATATAATAAGAAAACCATCAACTTGTATGATTCGCACCAATAAATGTACCTGGACTGCGTAGAGGAGTGGGTCACCACAATATATATAATAAGAAAACCATCAACTTGTATGATTCGCACCAATAAATGTACCTGGACTGTGTAGAGTAGTGGGTCACCACAATATATATTAAAAACCCTGAACTTTTATGATTCGCAGCAATAAATGTATCTGGACTGCGTCGAGGAGTGGGTCACCACAATATATATTAAAAACCCTGAACTTGTATGATTCGCACCAATAAATGTACCTGGACTGCGTAGAGGAGTGGGTCACCACAATATATATAATAAGAAAACCATCAACTTGTATGATTCGCACCAATAAATGTACCTGGACTGCGTAGAGGAGTGGGTCACCACAATATATATAATAAGAAAACCATCAACTTGTATGATTCGCACCAATAAATGTACCTGGACTGCGTAGAGGAGTGGGTCACCACAATATATATAATAAGAAAACCATCAACTTGTATGATTCGCACCAATAAATGTACCTGGACTGCGTAGAGGAGTGGGTCACCACAATATATATTAAAAACCCTGAACTTTTATGATTCGCACCAATAAATGTACCTGGACTGCGTAGAGGAGTGGGTCACCACAATATATATAATAAGAAAACCATCAACTTGTATGATTCGCACCAATAAATGTACCTGGACTGCGTAGAGGAGTGGGTCACCACAATATATATTAAAAACCCTGAACTTTTATGATTCGCAGCAATAAATGTATCTGGACTGCGTAGAGGAGTGGGTCACCACAATATATATAATAAGAAAACCATCAACTTGTATGATTCGCACCAATAAATGTACCTGGACTGCGTAGAGGAGTGGGTCACCACAATATATATAATAAGAAAACCATCAACTTGTATGATTCGCACCAATAAATGTACCTGGACTGCGTAGAGGAGTGGGTCACCACAATATATATTAAAAACCCTGAACTTTTATGATTCGCAGCAATAAATGTATCTGGACTGCGTAGAGGAGTGGGTCACCACAATATATATAATAAGAAAACCATCAACTTGTATGATTCGCACCAATAAATGTACCTGGACTGCGTAGAGGAGTGGGTCACCACAATATATATAATAAGAAAACCATCAACTTGTATGATTCGCACCAATAAATGTACCTGGACTGTGTAGAGGAGTGGGTCACCACAATATATATTAAAAACCCTGAACTTTTATGATTCGCAGCAATAAATGTATCTGGACTGCGTAGAGGAGTGGGTCACCACAATATATATTAAAAACCCTGAACTTGTATGATTCGCACCAATAAATGTACCTGGACTGCGTAGAGGAGTGGGTCACCACAATATATATAATAAGAAAACCATCAACTTGTATGATTCGCACCAATAAATGTACCTGGACTGCGTAGAGGAGTGGGTCACCACAATATATATTAAAAACCCTGAACTTTTATGATTCGCACCAATAAATGTATCTGGACTGCGTAAAGGAGTGGGTCACCACAATATATATAATAAGAAAACCATCAACTTGTATGATTCGCACCAATAAATGTACCTGGACTGCGTAGAGGAGTGGGTCACCACAATATATATAATAAGAAAACCATCAACTTGTATGATTCGCACCAATAAATGTACCTGGACTGCGTAGAGGAGTGGGTCACCACAATATATATTAAAAACCCTGAACTTTTATGATTCGCAGCAATAAATGTATCTGGACTGCGTAGAGGAGTGGGTCACCACAATATATATAATAAGAAAACCATCAACTTGTATGATTCGCACCAATAAATGTACCTGGACTGCGTAGAGGAGTGGGTCACCACAATATATATAATAAGAAAACCATCAACTTGTATGATTCGCACCAATAAATGTACCTGGACTGTGTAGAGTAGTGGGTCACCACAATATATATTAAAAACCCTGAACTTTTATGATTCGCAGCAATAAATGTATCTGGACTGCGTCGAGGAGTGGGTCACCACAATATATATTAAAAACCCTGAACTTGTATGATTCGCACCAATAAATGTACCTGGACTGCGTAGAGGAGTGGGTCACCACAATATATATAATAAGAAAACCATCAACTTGTATGATTCGCACCAATAAATGTACCTGGACTGCCTAGAGGAGTGGGTCACCACAATATATATAATAAGAAAACCATCAACTTGTATGATTCGCACCAATAAATGTACCTGGACTGCGTAGAGGAGTGGGTCACCACAATATATATAATAAGAAAACCATCAACTTGTATGATTCGCACCAATAAATGTACCTGGACTGCGTAGAGGAGTGGGTCACCACAATATATATTAAAAACCCTGAACTTTTATGATTCGCAGCAATAAATGTATCTGGACTGTGTAGAGGAGTGGGTCACCACAATATATATAATAAGAAAACCATCAACTTGTATGATTCGCACCAATAAATGTACCTGGACTGCGTAGAGGAGTGGGTCACCACAATATATATTAAAAACCCTGAACTTTTATGATTCGCACCAATAAATGTACCTGGACTGCGTAGAGGAGTGGGTCACCACAATATATATAATAAGAAAACCATCAACTTGTATGATTCGCACCAATAAATGTACCTGGACTGCGTAGAGGAGTGGGTCACCACAATATATATTAAAAACCCTGAACTTTTATGATTCGCAGCAATAAATGTATCTGGACTGCGTAGAGGAGTGGGTCACCACAATATATATAATAAGAAAACCATCAACTTGTATGATTCGCACCAATAAATGTACCTGGACTGCGTAGAGGAGTGGGTCACCACAATATATATAATAAGAAAACCATCAACTTGTATGATTCGCACCAATAAATGTACCTGGACTGCGTAGAGGAGTGGGTCACCACAATATATATTAAAAACCCTGAACTTTTATCATTCGCAGCAATAAATGTATCTGGACTGCGTAGAGGAGTGGGTCACCACAATATATATAATAAGAAAACCATCAACTTGTATGATTCGCACCAATAAATGTACCTGGACTGCGTAGAGGAGTGGGTCACCACAATATATAAAATAAGAAAACCATCAACTTGTATGATTCGCACCAATAAATGTACCTGGACTGTGTAGAGTAGTGGGTCACCACAATATATATTAAAAACCCTGAACTTTTATGATTCGCAGCAATAAATGTATCTGGACTGCGTCGAGGAGTGGGTCACCACAATATATATTAAAAACCCTGAACTTGTATGATTCGCACCAATAAATGTACCTGGACTGCGTAGAGGAGTGGGTCACCACAATATATATAATAAGAAAACCATCAACTTGTATGATTCGCACCAATAAATGTACCTGGACTGCGTAGAGGAGTGGGTCACCACAATATATATAATAAGAAAACCATCAACTTGTATGATTCGCACCAATAAATGTACCTGGACTGCGTAGAGGAGTGGGTCACCACAATATATATAATAAGAAAACCATCAACTTGTATGATTCGCACCAATAAATGTACCTGGACTGCGTAGAGGAGTGGGTCACCACAATATATATTAAAAACCCTGAACTTTTATGATTCGCAGCAATAAATGTATCTGGACTGTGTAGAGGAGTGGGTCACCACAATATATATAATAAGAAAACCATCAACTTGTATGATTCGCACCAATAAATGTACCTGGACTGCGTAGAGGAGTGGGTCACCACAATATATATTAAAAACCCTGAACTTGTATGATTCGCACCAATAAATGTACCTGGACTGCGTAGAGGAGTGGGTCACCACAATATATATTAAAAACCCTGAACTTGTATGATTCGCAGCAATAAATGTACCTGGACTGCGTAGAGGAGTGGGTCACCACAATATATATTAAAAACCCTGAACTTTTATGATTCGCAGCAATAAATGTATCTGGACTGCGTAGAGGAGTGGGTCACCACAATATATATAATAAGAAAACCATCAACTTGTATGATTCGCAGCAATAAATGTACCTGGACTGCGTAGAGGAGTGGGTCACCACAATATATATAATAAGAAAACCATCAACTTGTATGATTCGCACCAATAAATGTACCTGGACTGCGTAGAGGAGTGGGTCACCACAATATATATTAAAAACCGTGAACTTTTATGATTCGCAGCAATAAATGTATCTGGACTGCGTAGAGGAGTGGGTCACCACAATATATATAATAAGAAAACCATCAACTTGTATGATTCGCACCAATAAATGTACCTGGACTGCGTAGAGGAGTGGGTCACCACAATATATATTAAAAACCCTGAACTTTTATGATTCGCACCAATAAATGTACCTGGACTGCGTAGAGGAGTGGGTCACCACAATATATATTAAAAACCCTGAACTTGTATGATTCGCACCAATAAATGTACCTGGACTGCGTAGAGGAGTGGGTCACCACAATATATATAATAAGAAAACCATCAACTTGTATGATTCGCACCAATAAATGTACCTGGACTGCGTAGAGGAGTGGGTCACCACAATATATATTAAAAACCCTGAACTTTTATGATTCGCACCAATAAATGTATCTGGACTGCGTAGAGGAGTGGGTCACCACAATATATATAATAAGAAAACCATCAACTTGTATGATTCGCACCAATAAATGTACCTGGACTGCGTAGAGGAGTGGGTCACCACAATATATATTAAAAACCCTGAACTTTTATCATTCGCAGCAATAAATGTATCTGGACTGCGTAGAGGAGTGGGTCACCACAATATATATAATAAGAAAACCATCAACTTGTATGATTCGCACCAATAAATGTACCTGGACTGCGTAGAGGAGTGGGTCACCACAATATATATAATAAGAAAACCATCAACTTGTATGATTCGCACCAATAAATGTACCTGGACTGTGTAGAGTAGTGGGTCACCACAATATATATTAAAAACCCTGAACTTTTATGATTCGCAGCAATAAATGTATCTGGACTGCGTCGAGGAGTGGGTCACCACAATATATATTAAAAACCCTGAACTTGTATGATTCGCACCAATAAATGTACCTGGACTGCGTAGAGGAGTGGGTCACCACAATATATATAATAAGAAAACCATCAACTTGTATGATTCGCACCAATAAATGTACCTGGACTGCGTAGAGGAGTGGGTCACCACAATATATATAATAAGAAAACCATCAACTTGTATGATTCGCACCAATAAATGTACCTGGACTGCGTAGAGGAGTGGGTCACCACAATATATATAATAAGAAAACCATCAACTTGTATGATTCGCACCAATAAATGTACCTGGACTGCGTAGAGGAGTGGGTCACCACAATATATATTAAAAACCCTGAACTTTTATGATTCGCACCAATAAATGTACCTGGACTGCGTAGAGGAGTGGGTCACCACAATATATATAATAAGAAAACCATCAACTTGTATGATTCGCACCAATAAATGTACCTGGACTGCGTAGAGGAGTGGGTCACCACAATATATATTAAAAACCCTGAACTTTTATGATTCGCAGCAATAAATGTATCTGGACTGCGTAGAGGAGTGGGTCACCACAATATATATAATAAGAAAACCATCAACTTGTATGATTCGCACCAATAAATGTACCTGGACTGCGTAGAGGAGTGGGTCACCACAATATATATAATAAGAAAACCATCAACTTGTATGATTCGCACCAATAAATGTACCTGGACTGCGTAGAGGAGTGGGTCACCACAATATATATTAAAAACCCTGAACTTTTATGATTCGCAGCAATAAATGTATCTGGACTGCGTAGAGGAGTGGGTCACCACAATATATATAATAAGAAAACCATCAACTTGTATGATTCGCACCAATAAATGTACCTGGACTGCGTAGAGGAGTGGGTCACCACAATATATATAATAAGAAAACCATCAACTTGTATGATTCGCACCAATAAATGTACCTGGACTGTGTAGAGGAGTGGGTCACCACAATATATATTAAAAACCCTGAACTTTTATGATTCGCAGCAATAAATGTATCTGGACTGCGTAGAGGAGTGGGTCACCACAATATATATTAAAAACCCTGAACTTGTATGATTCGCACCAATAAATGTACCTGGACTGCGTAGAGGAGTGGGTCACCACAATATATATAATAAGAAAACCATCAACTTGTATGATTCGCACCAATAAATGTACCTGGACTGCGTAGAGGAGTGGGTCACCACAATATATATTAAAAACCCTGAACTTTTATGATTCGCACCAATAAATGTATCTGGACTGCGTAAAGGAGTGGGTCACCACAATATATATAATAAGAAAACCATCAACTTGTATGATTCGCACCAATAAATGTACCTGGACTGCGTAGAGGAGTGGGTCACCACAATATATATAATAAGAAAACCATCAACTTGTATGATTCGCACCAATAAATGTACCTGGACTG
Organism: Mixophyes australis; assembly: GCA_036250195.1. Taxonomy (NCBI): domain Eukaryota; kingdom Metazoa; phylum Chordata; class Amphibia; order Anura; family Limnodynastidae; genus Mixophyes; species Mixophyes australis. The sequence continues at coordinate 23,438 of JAVHZZ010000326.1, read as the reverse complement.
CGTAGAGGAGTGGGTCACCACAATATATATTAAAAACCCTGAACTTTTATGATTCGCAGCAATAAATGTATCTGGACTGCGTAGAGGAGTGGGTCACCACAATATATATAATAAGAAAACCATCAACTTGTATGATTCGCACCAATAAATGTACCTGGACTGCGTAGAGGAGTGGGTCACCACAATATATATAATAAGAAAACCATCAACTTGTATGATTCGCACCAATAAATGTACCTGGACTGTGTAGAGTAGTGGGTCACCACAATATATATTAAAAACCCTGAACTTTTATGATTCGCAGCAATAAATGTATCTGGACTGCGTCGAGGAGTGGGTCACCACAATATATATTAAAAACCCTGAACTTGTATGATTCGCACCAATAAATGTACCTGGACTGCGTAGAGGAGTGGGTCACCACAATATATATAATAAGAAAACCATCAACTTGTATGATTCGCACCAATAAATGTACCTGGACTGCGTAGAGGAGTGGGTCACCACAATATATATAATAAGAAAACCATCAACTTGTATGATTCGCACCAATAAATGTACCTGGACTGCGTAGAGGAGTGGGTCACCACAATATATATAATAAGAAAACCATCAACTTGTATGATTCGCACCAATAAATGTACCTGGACTGCGTAGAGGAGTGGGTCACCACAATATATATTAAAAACCCTGAACTTTTATGATTCGCAGCAATAAATGTATCTGGACTGTGTAGAGGAGTGGGTCACCACAATATATATAATAAGAAAACCATCAACTTGTATGATTCGCACCAATAAATGTACCTGGACTGCGTAGAGGAGTGGGTCACCACAATATATATTAAAAACCCTGAACTTTTATGATTCGCACCAATAAATGTACCTGGACTGCGTAGAGGAGTGGGTCACCACAATATATATAATAAGAAAACCATCAACTTGTATGATTCGCACCAATAAATGTACCTGGACTGCGTAGAGGAGTGGGTCACCACAATATATATTAAAAACCCTGAACTTTTATGATTCGCAGCAATAAATGTATCTGGACTGCGTAGAGGAGTGGGTCACCACAATATATATAATAAGAAAACCATCAACTTGTATGATTCGCACCAATAAATGTACCTGGACTGCGTAGAGGAGTGGGTCACCACAATATATATAATAAGAAAACCATCAACTTGTATGATTCGCACCAATAAATGTACCTGGACTGCGTAGAGGAGTGGGTCACCACAATATATATTAAAAACCCTGAACTTTTATCATTCGCAGCAATAAATGTATCTGGACTGCGTAGAGGAGTGGGTCACCACAATATATATAATAAGAAAACCATCAACTTGTATGATTCGCACCAATAAATGTACCTGGACTGCGTAGAGGAGTGGGTCACCACAATATATAAAATAAGAAAACCATCAACTTGTATGATTCGCACCAATAAATGTACCTGGACTGTGTAGAGTAGTGGGTCACCACAATATATATTAAAAACCCTGAACTTTTATGATTCGCAGCAATAAATGTATCTGGACTGCGTCGAGGAGTGGGTCACCACAATATATATTAAAAACCCTGAACTTGTATGATTCGCACCAATAAATGTACCTGGACTGCGTAGAGGAGTGGGTCACCACAATATATATAATAAGAAAACCATCAACTTGTATGATTCGCACCAATAAATGTACCTGGACTGCGTAGAGGAGTGGGTCACCACAATATATATAATAAGAAAACCATCAACTTGTATGATTCGCACCAATAAATGTACCTGGACTGCGTAGAGGAGTGGGTCACCACAATATATATAATAAGAAAACCATCAACTTGTATGATTCGCACCAATAAATGTACCTGGACTGCGTAGAGGAGTGGGTCACCACAATATATATTAAAAACCCTGAACTTTTATGATTCGCAGCAATAAATGTATCTGGACTGTGTAGAGGAGTGGGTCACCACAATATATATAATAAGAAAACCATCAACTTGTATGATTCGCACCAATAAATGTACCTGGACTGCGTAGAGGAGTGGGTCACCACAATATATATTAAAAACCCTGAACTTGTATGATTCGCACCAATAAATGTACCTGGACTGCGTAGAGGAGTGGGTCACCACAATATATATTAAAAACCCTGAACTTGTATGATTCGCAGCAATAAATGTACCTGGACTGCGTAGAGGAGTGGGTCACCACAATATATATTAAAAACCCTGAACTTTTATGATTCGCAGCAATAAATGTATCTGGACTGCGTAGAGGAGTGGGTCACCACAATATATATAATAAGAAAACCATCAACTTGTATGATTCGCAGCAATAAATGTACCTGGACTGCGTAGAGGAGTGGGTCACCACAATATATATAATAAGAAAACCATCAACTTGTATGATTCGCACCAATAAATGTACCTGGACTGCGTAGAGGAGTGGGTCACCACAATATATATTAAAAACCGTGAACTTTTATGATTCGCAGCAATAAATGTATCTGGACTGCGTAGAGGAGTGGGTCACCACAATATATATAATAAGAAAACCATCAACTTGTATGATTCGCACCAATAAATGTACCTGGACTGCGTAGAGGAGTGGGTCACCACAATATATATTAAAAACCCTGAACTTTTATGATTCGCACCAATAAATGTACCTGGACTGCGTAGAGGAGTGGGTCACCACAATATATATTAAAAACCCTGAACTTGTATGATTCGCACCAATAAATGTACCTGGACTGCGTAGAGGAGTGGGTCACCACAATATATATAATAAGAAAACCATCAACTTGTATGATTCGCACCAATAAATGTACCTGGACTGCGTAGAGGAGTGGGTCACCACAATATATATTAAAAACCCTGAACTTTTATGATTCGCACCAATAAATGTATCTGGACTGCGTAGAGGAGTGGGTCACCACAATATATATAATAAGAAAACCATCAACTTGTATGATTCGCACAAATAAATGTACCTGGACTGCGTAGAGGAGTGGGTCACCACAATATATATAATAAGAAAACCATCAACTTGTATGATTCGCACCAATAAATGTACCTGGACTGCGTAGAGGAGTGGGTCACCACAATATATATAATAAGAAAACCATCAACTTGTATGATTCGCACCAATAAATGTACCTGGACTGCGTAGAGGAGTGGGTCACCACAATATATATTAAAAACCCTGAACTTTTATGATTCGCACCAATAAATGTACCTGGACTGCGTAGAGGAGTGGGTCACCACAATATATATAATAAGAAAACCATCAACTTGTATGATTCGCAGCAATAAATGTACCTGGACTGCGTAGAGGAGTGGGTCACCACAATATATATAATAAGAAAACCATCAACTTGTATGATTCGCACCAATAAATGTACCTGGACTGCGTAGAGGAGTGGGTCACCACAATATATATAATAAGAAAACCATCAACTTGTATGATTCGCACCAATAAATGTACCTGGACTGCGTAGAGGAGTGGGTCACCACAATATATATTAAAAACCCTGAACTTTTATGATTCGCAGCAATAAATGTATCTGGACTGCGTAGAGGAGTGGGTCACCACAATATATATAATAAGAAAACCATCAACTTGTATGATTCGCACCAATAAATGTACCTGGACTGCGTAGAGGAGTGGGTCACCACAATATATATAATAAGAAAACCATCAACTTGTATGATTCGCACCAATAAATGTACCTGGACTGTGTAGAGGAGTGGGTCACCACAATATATATTAAAAACCCTGAACTTTTATGATTCGCAGCAATAAATGTATCTGGACTGCGTAGAGGAGTGGGTCACCACAATATATATTAAAAACCCTGAACTTGTATGATTCGCACCAATAAATGTACCTGGACTGCGTAGAGGAGTGGGTCACCACAATATATATAATAAGAAAACCATCAACTTGTATGATTCGCACCAATAAATGTACCTGGACTGCGTAGAGGAGTGGGTCACCACAATATATATTAAAAACCCTGAACTTTTATGATTCGCACCAATAAATGTATCTGGACTGCGTAAAGGAGTGGGTCACCACAATATATATAATAAGAAAACCATCAACTTGTATGATTCGCACCAATAAATGTACCTGGACTGCGTAGAGGAGTGGGTCACCACAATATATATAATAAGAAAACCATCAACTTGTATGATTCGCACCAATAAATGTACCTGGACTGCGTAGAGGAGTGGGTCACCACAATATATATTAAAAACCCTGAACATTTATGATTCGCAGCAATAAATGTATCTGGACTGCGTAGAGGAGTGGGTCACCACAATATATATAATAAGAAAACCATCAACTTGTATGATTCGCACCAATAAATGTACCTGGACTGCGTAGAGGAGTGGGTCACCACAATATATATAATAAGAAAACCATCAACTTGTATGATTCGCACCAATAAATGTACCTGGACTGTGTAGAGTAGTGGGTCACCACAATATATATTAAAAACCCTGAACTTTTATGATTCGCAGCAATAAATGTATCTGGACTGCGTCGAGAAGTGGGTCACCACAATATATATTAAAAACCCTGAACTTGTATGATTCGCACCAATAAATGTACCTGGACTGCGTAGAGGAGTGGGTCACCACAATATATATAATAAGAAAACCATCAACTTGTATGATTCGCACCAATAAATGTACCTGGACTGCGTAGAGGAGTGGGTCACCACAATATATATAATAAGAAAACCATCAACTTGTATGATTCGCACCAATAAATGTACCTGGACTGCGTAGAGGAGTGGGTCACCACAATATATATAATAAGAAAACCATCAATTTGTATGATTCGCACCAATAAATGTACCTGGACTGCGTAGAGGAGTGGGTCACCACAATATATATTAAAAACCCTGAACTTTTATGATTCGCAGCAATAAATGTATCTGGACTGTGTAGAGGAGTGGGTCACCACAATATATATAATAAGAAAACCATCAACTTGTATGATTCGCACCAATAAATGTACCTGGACTGCGTAGAGGAGTGGGTCACCACAATATATATTAAAAACCCTGAACTTGTATGATTCGCACCAATAAATGTACCTGGACTGCGTAGAGGAGTGGGTCACCACAATATATATTAAAAACCCTGAACTTGTATGATTCGCAGCAATAAATGTACCTGGACTGCGTAGAGGAGTGGGTCACCACAATATATATTAAAAACCCTGAACTTTTATGATTCGCAGCAATAAATGTATCTGGACTGCGTAGAGGAGTGGGTCACCACAATATATATAATAAGAAAACCATCAACTTGTATGATTCGCAGCAATAAATGTACCTGGACTGCGTAGAGGAGTGGGTCACCACAATATATATAATAAGAAAACCATCAACTTGTATGATTCGCACCAATAAATGTACCTGGACTGCGTAGAGGAGTGGGTCACCACAATATATATTAAAAACCGTGAACTTTTATGATTCGCAGCAATAAATGTATCTGGACTGCGTAGAGGAGTGGGTCACCACAATATATATAATAAGAAAACCATCAACTTGTATGATTCGCACCAATAAATGTACCTGGACTGCGTAGAGGAGTGGGTCACCACAATATATATTAAAAACCCTGAACTTTTATGATTCGCACCAATAAATGTACCTGGACTGCGTAGAGGAGTGGGTCACCACAATATATATTAAAAACCCTGACCTTGTATGATTCGCACCAATAAATGTACCTGGACTGCGTAGAGGAGTGGGTCACCACAATATATATAATAAGAAAACCATCAACTTGTATGATTCGTACCAATAAATGTACCTGGACTGCGTAGAGGAGTGGGTCACCACAATATATATTAAAAACCCTGAACTTTTATGATTCGCACCAATAAATGTATCTGGACTGCGTAGAGGAGTGGGTCACCACAATATATATAATAAGAAAACCATCAACTTATATGATTCGCACAAATAAATGTACCTGGACTGCGTAGAGGAGTGGGTCACCACAATATATATAATAAGAAAACCATCAACTTGTATGATTCGCACCAATAAATGTACCTGGACTGCGTAGAGGAGTGGGTCACCACAATATATATAATAAGAAAACCATCAACTTGTATGATTCGCACCAATAAATGTACCTGGACTGCGTAGAGGAGTGGGTCACCACAATATATATTAAAAACCCTGAACTTTTATGATTCGCACCAATAAATGTACCTGGACTGCGTAGAGGAGTGGGTCACCACAATATATATAATAAGAAAACCATCAACTTGTATGATTCGCACCAATAAATGTACCTGGACTGCGTAGAGGAGTGGGTCACCACAATATATATTAAAAACCCTGAACTTTTATGATTCGCAGCAATAAATGTATCTGGACTGCGTAGAGGAGTGGGTCACCACAATATATATAATAAGAAAACCATCAACTTGTATGATTCGCACCAATAAATGTACCTGGACTGCGTAGAGGAGTGGGTCACCACAATATATATAATAAGAAAACCATCAACTTGTATGATTCGCACCAATAAATGTACCTGGACTGCGTAGAGGAGTGGGTCACCACAATATATATTAAAAACCCTGAACTTTTATGATTTGCACCAATAAAGGTATCTGGACTGCGTAAAGGAGTGGGTCACCACAATATATATAATAAGAAAACCATCAACTTGTATGATTCGCACCAATAAATGTACCTGGACTGCGTAGAGGAGTGGGTCACCACAATATATATAATAAGAAAACCATCAACTTGTATGATTCGCACCAATAAATGTACCTGGACTGCGTAGAGGAGTGGGTCACCACAATATATATTAAAAACCCTGAACTTTTATGATTCGCAGCAATAAATGTATCTGGACTGCGTAGAGGAGTGGGTCACCACAATATTTATAATAAGAAAACCATCAACTTGTATGATTCGCACCAATAAATGTACCTGGACTGCGTAGAGGAGTGGGTCACCACAATATATATTAAAAACCCTGAACTTTTATGATTCGCACCAATAAATGTATCTGGACTGCGTAGAGGAGTGGGTCACCACAATATATATAATAAGAAAACCATCAACTTGTATGATTCGCAGCAATAAATGTACCTGGACTGCGTAGAGGAGTGGGTCACCACAATATATATAATAAGAAAACCATCAACTTGTATGATTCGCACCAATAAATGTACCTGGACTGCGTAGAGGAGTGGGTCACCACAATATATATTAAAAACCCTGAACTTTTATGATTCGCACCAATAAATGTATCTGGACTGCGTAGAGGAGTGGGTCACCACAATATATATAATAAGAAAACCATCAACTTGTATGATTCGCACCAATAAATGTACCTGGACTGCGTAGAGGAGTGGGTCACCACAATATATATTAAAAACCCTGAACTTTTATGATTCGCACCAATAAATGTACCTGGACTGCGTAGAGGAGTGGGTCACCACAATATATATTAAAAACCCTGAACTTGTATGATTCGCACCAATAAATGTACCTGGACTGCGTAGAGGAGTGGGTCACCACAATATATATAATAAGAAAACCATCAACTTGTATGATTCGCACCAATAAATGTACCTGGACTGCGTAGAGGAGTGGGTCACCACAATATATATAATAAGAAAACCATCAACTTGTATGATTCGCACCAATAAATGTACCTGGACTGCGTAAAGGAGTGGGTCACCACAATATATATTAAAAACCCTGAACTTTTATGATTCGCACCAATAAATGTACCTGGACTGCGTAGAGGAGTGGGTCACCACAATATATATAATAAGAAAACCATCAACTTGTATGATTCGCACCAATAAATGTACCTGGACTGCGTAGAGGAGTGGGTCACCACAATATATATTAAAAACCCTGAACTTTTATGATTCGCACCAATAAATGTATCTGGACTGCGTAGAGGAGTGGGTCACCACAATATATATAATAAGAAAACCATCAACTTGTATGATTCGCACAAATAAATGTACCTGGACTGCGTAGAGGAGTGGGTCACCACAATATATATAATAAGAAAACCATCAACTTGTATGTTTCGCACCAATAAATGTACCTGGACTGCGTAGAGGAGTGGGTCACCACAATATATATAATAAGAAAACCATCAACTTGTATGATTCGCACCAATAAATGTACCTGGACTGCGTAGAGGAGTTTGGTCACCACAATATATATAATAAGAAAACCATCAACTTGTATGATTCGCACCAATAAATGTACCTGGACTGCGTAGAGGAGTGGGTCACCACAATATATATTAAAAACCCTGAACTTTTATGATTCGCAGCAATAAATGTATCTGGACTGCGTAGAGGAGTGGGTCACCACAATATATATAATAAGAAAACCATCAACTTGTATGATTCGCACCAATAAATGTACCTGGACTGCGTAGAGGAGTGGGTCACCACAATATATATAATAAGAAAACCATCAACTTGTATGATTCGCACCAATAAATGTACCTGGACTGCGTAGAGGAGTGGGTCACCACAATATATATTAAAAACCCTGAACTTTTATGATTCGCAGCAATAAATGTATCTGGACTGCATAGAGGAGTGGGTCACCACAATATATATAATAAGAAAACCATCAACTTGTATGATTCGCACCAATAAATGTACCTGGACTGCGTAGAGGAGTGGGTCACCACAATATATATAATAAGAAAACCATCAACTTGTATGATTCGCACCAATAAATGTACCTGGACTGTGTAGAGGAGTGGGTCACCACAATATATATTAAAAACCCTGAACTTTTATGATTCGCAGCAATAAATGTATCTGGACTGCGTAGAGGAGTGGGTCACCACAATATATATTAAAAACCCTGAACTTGTATGATTCGCACCAATAAATGTACCTGGATTGCGTAGAGGAGTGGGTCACCACAATATATATAATAAGAAAACCATCAACTTGTATGATTCGCACCAATAAATGTACCTGGACTGCGTAGAGGAGTGGGTCACCACAATATATATTAAAAACCCTGAACTTTTATGATTCGCACCAATAAATGTATCTGGACTGCGTAAAGGAGTGGGTCACCACAATATATATAATAAGAAAACCATCAACTTGTATGATTCGCACCAATAAATGTACCTGGACTGCGTAGAGGAGTGGGTCACCACAATATATATAATAAGAAAACCATCAACTTGTATGATTCGCACCAATAAATGTACCTGGACTGCGTAGAGGAGTGGGTCACCACAATATATATTAAAAACCCTGAACTTTTATGATTCGCAGCAATAAATGTATCTGGACTGCGTAGAGGAGTGGGTCACCACAATATTTATAATAAGAAAACCATCAACTTGTATGATTCGCACCAATAAATGTACCTGGACTGCGTAGAGGAGTGGGTCACCACAATATATATTAAAAACTAGGGATGTGCACCGGCGACTTTTGAGGTCTCGTGTTTTGTGTTTTGGATCCGGATTTTCGTTATTTTTGAGGTTCGGATTTGTCTCGCAAAACACTTGACGAAAGGTCTCGGTTCGGATTTAAGGTATTGGATTCGGATTTTTTTTGAAAAAAACATAAAAAGTTTAAAAATCAAGTTTTTGTGCTTATTTCACTCCTAGGCTATTATTAACCTCAATAACATTCAATAACAAGCATTTCCACTAATTTCTAGTGTATTCTGAACACCTCACAATATAGTTATTAGTCCAAAACGTTGCAACAAGGTATCTTTCTGGACTGCGTAGAGGAGTGGGTCACCACAATATATATTAAAAACCCTGAACTTTTATGATTCGCACCAATAATTGTACCTGGACTGCGTAGAGGAGTGGGTCACCACAATATCTTAAAAACCCTGAACTTTTATGATTCGCACCAATAATTGTACCTGGACTGCGTAGAGGAGTGGGTCACCACAATATATTAAAAACCCTGAACTTTTATGATTCGCACCAATAATTGTACCTGGACTGCGTAGAGGAGTGGGTCACCACAATATATTAAAAACCCTGAACTTTTATGATTCGCACCAATAAATGTACCTGGACTGCGTAGAGGAGTGGGTCACCACAATATATATAATAAGAAAACCATCAACTTGTATGATTCGCACAAATAAATGTACCTGGACTGCGTAGAGGAGTGGGTCACCACAATATATATAATAAGAAAACCATCAACTTGTATGATTCGCACCAATAAATGTACCTGGACTGCGTAGAGGAGTGGGTCACCACAATATATATAATAAGAAAACCATCAACTTGTATGATTCGCACCAATAAATGTACCTGGACTGCGTAGAGGAGTGGGTCACCACAATATATATTAAAAACCCTGAACTTTTATGATTCGCACCAATAAATGTACCTGGACTGCGTAGAGGAGTTTGGTCACCACAATATATATAATAAGAAAACCATCAACTTGTATGATTCGCACCAATAAATGTACCTGGACTGCGTAGAGGAGTGGGTCACCACAATATATATTAAAAACCCTGAACTTTTATGATTCGCAGCAATAAATGTATCTGGACTGCGTAGAGGAGTGGGTCACCACAATATATATAATAAGAAAACCATCAACTTGTATGATTCGCACCAATAAATGTACCTGGACTGCGTAGAGGAGTGGGTCACCACAATATATATAATAAGAAAACCATCAACTTGTATGATTCGCACCAATAAATGTACCTGGACTGCGTAGAGGAGTGGGTCACCACAATATATATTAAAAACCCTGAACTTTTATGATTCGCAGCAATAAATGTATCTGGACTGCGTAGAGGAGTGGGTCACCACAATATATATAATAAGAAAACCATCAACTTGTATGATTCGCACCAATAAATGTACCTGGACTGCGTAGAGGAGTGGGTCACCACAATATATATAATAAGAAAACCATCAACTTGTATGATTCGCACCAATAAATGTACCTGGACTGTGTAGAGGAGTGGGTCACCACAATATATATTAAAAACCCTGAACTTTTATGATTCGCAGCAATAAATGTATCTGGACTGCGTAGAGGAGTGGGTCACCACAATATATATTAAAAACCCTGAACTTGTATGATTCGCACCAATAAATGTACCTGGACTGCGTAGAGGAGTGGGTCACCACAATATATATAATAAGAAAACCATCAACTTGTATGATTCGCACCAATAAATGTACCTGGACTGCGTAGAGGAGTGGGTCACCACAATATATATTAAAAACCCTGAACTTTTATGATTCGCACCAATAAATGTATCTGGACTGCGTAGAGGAGTGGGTCACCACAATATATATAATAAGAAAACCATCAACTTGTATGATTCGCAGCAATAAATGTACCTGGACTGCGTAGAGGAGTGGGTCACCACAATATATATAATAAGAAAACCATCAACTTGTATGATTCGCACCAATAAATGTACCTGGACTGCGTAGAGGAGTGGGTCACCACAATATATATTAAAAACCCTGAACTTTTATGATTCGCAGCAATAAATGTATCTGGACTGCGTAGAGGAGTGGGTCACCACAATATATATAATAAGAAAACCATCAACTTGTATGATTCGCACCAATAAATGTACCTGGACTGCGTAGAGGAGTGGGTCACCACAATATATATTAAAAACCCTGAACTTTTATGATTCGCACCAATAAATGTATCTGGACTGCGTAGAGGAGTGGGTCACCACAATATATATAATAAGAAAACCATCAACTTGTATGATTCGCACCAATAAATGTACCTGGACTGCATAGAGGAGTGGGTCACCACAATATATATAATAAGAAAACCATCAACTTGTATGATTCGCACCAATAAATGTACCTGGACTGCGTAGAGGAGTGGGTCACCACAATATATATTAAAAACCCTGAACTTTTATGATTCGCACCAATAAATGTATCTGGACTGCGTAGAGGAGTGGTCACCACAATATATATTATTAATAAGAAAAGACTCAAGCTTTCAAGTGTAGTGTTTATAAAATATAAACAACAATACAGTAGTTTTAGTCAGAGCACGTCAATAGTTTTTGTTTTAAATTATGACAGGGCATTTTACTTTTGGTTTAATTTCTTGAATTTGTTTAAATTTGGTTTTACTTTTTGAACATGGCAAATGACTGTTGATTGGTCACATAATGCAAAAAAAAAAGTTCCAAGATGGAATTGTCCTTGGGCCCTCACACCCACCCTTATGTTGTTGAATTAGGACATGCACACTTTAACAAACCAATCATTTCAGCGACAGGGCCTACCAAACAACTTTGGCTGAAATGATTGGTTTGTTTGGGCCCCCACACCAAAAAAGCTATTCATCTCTCCCTGTACAGACTAAACAGGCTCTACTGAGGCAAGATGTCGTCCTCATCCTCAACCTCTGATTCCTCTCCCCCTACAGTGTGTACTTCCTCCTCATTACACATTATCAATTCGTCCCCGCTGGACTCCACAACCACAGGTCCCTCTGTAGTATCTGGAGGGCAGTGCTGTACTTCATTGAGGAATTGATTATTCATTTTTATAAACATCATTTTTTCAACGTTATGAGGAAGCAACCTCCTTCGCCGCTCACTGACCAGGTTCCCCGCTGCACTAAAAACTCTTTCCGAGTACACACTGGAGGGGGGACAACTCAGGTAAAATAGAGCCAGTTTGTACAGGGGCTTCCAAACTGCCTTTTTTTCCTGCCAGTAACAATATGGACTGTCTGACATGTCTACTTGGATGGTGTCAGCAAAGTAATCATCCACAATTTTTTCTATTGTGACAGCATCCAATGCAGCGAGAGTAGACATGTCTGCAATGGTTGGCAGGTCCTTCAGTCCGGACCAGATGTTATCAGCATCCCCGCCAGCGCCTCTTTTGGGAAAACTGAGCTTTTTCCTCGCAGCCATAGATGTGGAAGAAAATGAGGGTGGAGCTGTTGGCATGTCACGGTCCTCTTCAGAGGACAATCTCCTGACCAGCAGGTCTTTGCACTGCTGTAGACTTGTGTCCGCCGGAAACAGAGACACAACATACGCTTTAAACTGAGGATCGAGCACGGTGGCCAGAATGTATTCCTCTGACTTTAAAAGAGTGACCACCCTCGGATCCTGGCAAAGCGTACGAAGGGCTACATCCACAAGAGCTACATGCTTGGTGTAAATGCAATGGCTTACCAGCTCCTCCCTCACTTTCTCCAGCTGCTTCTGCAACAGCCTGATCAGGGGAATGACCTGACTCAAGCTGGCAGTGTCGGAACTGACTTCTCGTGTGGCAAGTTCAAATGGCTGCAGAACCTTGCACAACACGGAAATCAGTCTCCACTGCGCTTGACTGAGGCACATCCCCACTCCTTTGCCTATGTCGTAGGTGGCTGTGTAGGCCTGAATGGCCTTTTGCTGCTCCTCCATCCTCTGCAGCATATAGAGGGTGGAGTTCCAGCGCGTCACAACCTCTTGTTTGAGGTGATGGCAGGGCAGGTTCATGTTTTTTTGATGTGCCTCTAGTCTGCGGTAGGCACTGGCTGAATGCCGAAAGTGTCCAGCAATTTTGCGCGCCACCCCAAGCATCTCCTGCACACCCCTGTCACTCTTGAGGTAATGCTGCACCACCAAATTAATGGTGTGATCAAAACATGGGACGTGCTGGAAATTGCCCATATTTAATGCCCGCACAATGTTACTGGCATTGTCTGACACCACAAATCCCCATGAGAGTCTAAGTGGGGTAAGCCACTGGGAGATAATTTCCCTCAGTTTCTCTAATATGTTGTCAGCGTTGTGCCTCTTATTAAAGCCTGTAATACACAATGTTGCCTGCCTTTGCACGAGCAGCCATTTTGTAGATGCTGCTACTGATGCAGCTGTTGCTGTTGCTGCGGAAGGGGATGCATCTACCCAGTGGGCTGTCACAGTCATATAGTCCTTCGTTTGCCCAGAACCACTTGTCCACATGTCCGTGGTTAAGTGGACAGTGGGTACAACCGCATTTTTTAGAGCACTGAGGACACTTGATCGTACTTCTCTGTACATTTTTGGTATCGCCTGCCTAGTGAAGTGGAATCTCGACGGGATTTGGTACCGGGGACACAATACCTCCATCAACCCTCTAAATCCCACTCCACTGATGGCGGACACCGGGCGCACGTCTAACACCAACATTGCAGTTACAGCCGCAGTTATACGCTTTGCAATAGGGTGACTACTATCGTATTTTGTGGTCATGGCAAACGACTGTTGGACGGTCAATTGTTTTGTGAAAGACTTAGCGGTCTTATGACTTCCCCTCTGGGAAGATGACCGACTAACAGCAGCAACAGCAGCAGTGGCAGTAGTAGGCGTACCGCTGCAGGATTCCTCGGATGAATCCCGTATTGAGGAGGACTCAGTCTGGCTGCTGACTTGGGCTGTAGGACTGAATCTGATGGAGATTGTGGAGGAAGTTGACGAGGAGGGTGTTGCTGGTGTGTATCCAACTGGACCACGGGATTTAGGTGTCCTTGTACCGATGAGGGTCCTAGCCCCAGTTCCTGAACTAACCACTGAACTATGAAGGTTATTCAGGTGACGTATAAGGGAGGATGTTCCTAGGTGGGCAAGATCCTTACCCCTGCTTATTTGAGCTTTACATAAGCTACATATGGCCATACATTGGTTGTCTGGATTTGATTAAAAATAACTCCAGACCGAAGAGGTGCATTTTTTGGTCTTCTGACCAGGCATGACGATGGGCTTTTTCATCCCATGGACATCAGCTGTTTCCCCCCCTGGTGCCTCATTTACAATAACCACATCACCATCCTCATCATCAAGTTCCTCCACAGCGCCAGCTACATCATCAATAGGCTCCTCCCGAGCCACCTCTTCCCGTACAGTGATGGGAAGGTCAGGCTTGACAACCACCAACACCCTTGGACTCGCCTTGAGGATTTGTGATAATTTCTCTTTAGAAGGCAGAGTTGTTTGCTGTTTTGTTGCTGACAGCATAACTCTCTTCAATTTTTTGTAGGGGGGGGGAGGAGGAGGAGGGATAAGATCCGTGGGTGCAGCTGAACCACTAGTCATGAACACGGGCCAGGGCCTAAGCCGTTCCTTGCCACTCCGTGTCGTAAATGGCATATTGGCAACTTTACGTTTCTCCTCAGATGATTTTAAGTTTCTCTTTTTGCTACTTTTTCTTAACTTGGGCTTTTTGGATTTTACATGCCCGGTACTACGAGATTGGGCATCGGGCTTGGAAGACGATGTTGATGGCATTTCATTGTCTATGTCATGACTAGTGGCAGCAGCTATTGCATTAGGAGGAAGTGGGTCTTGATCTTTCCCTACTTTATCCTCCAAATTTTTGGTCTCCATTAGATGTAGCACAAGATACTGCAGAATGTGTGAACTTGGTAATATTGCAGTACCAATGGACTTATACTGCTGGATTGGTTTTGCAAATTTGGTTATAATTACTTTTTTTTAAAAAAAATTTATTTTAATATTTTTTATAACTTTTTTTTGATTTTTTAAAAACTTGGGAATAATGGGGAAATAACTATGCCCTTAGAAGCACAGAGCACAGGACACAGCACCACTGGACTGAACAGGACACAGCACAGGACCCAGCAGCACTACGGAACTCAGCAGGACAGAGCACAGGACACAGCACCACTGGACTGATACTGCAGAATGTGTGAACTTTGTAATATTGCAGTACCACTGGACTTTTACTGCTGAATGTGTAAACTTGGTAATATTGCAGTACCAATGGGCTTATACTGCAGGATTGGTTGTGCAAATTTTGTGGTAATTAAAAAAAAAATTAATTAGTTTTTGGTATTTTTTTAAATAACTTTTTTTTATTTTTTTAAACACAGGGGAATATTGGGGAAATAACTATGCCCTTAGAAGCACAGAGCACAGGACACAGCACCACTGGACTGAACAGGACACAGCACAGGACCCAGCAGCACTACTGAACTCAGCAGGACAGAGCACAGGACACAGCACCACTGGACTGATCCTGCAGAATGTGTGAATTTTTTAATATTGCAGTACCACTGGACTTTTACTGCTAAATGTGTGAATGTGGTAATATTGCAGTACCAATGGGCTTATACTGCTGGATTGGTTTTGCAAATTTGGTTATAATTATATATATTTTTTTAATTTTTTTTATAACTTTTTTTAAATTTTTAAAAAAACTTGGGAATAATGGGGAAATAACTATGCCCTTAAAGGCACAGAGCACAGGACACAGCACCACTGGACTGAACAGGACACAGCACAGGACCCAGCAGCACTACGGAACTCAGCAGGACAGAGCACAGGACACAGCACCACTGGACTGATACTGCAGAATGTGTGAACTTGGTAATATTGCAGTACCAATGGGCTTATACTGCAGGATTGGTTGTGCAAATTTTGTGGTAATTAAAAAAAAATTTAATTGGTTTTTGGTATTTTTTTAAATAACTTTTTTTTATTTTTTTAAACACAGGGGAATATTGGGGAAATAACTATGCCCTTAGAAGCACAGAGCACAGGACACAGCACCACTGGACTGAACAGGACACAGCACAGGACCCAGCAGCACCACTGACCTCAGAAGGACAGAGCACAGGACACAGCACCACTGGACTGAGCACAGCACAGCACTGAACAGCACGAGATATAGCAGGACAGAGGACCACCTAACACACCCTCCCTCTACCCTGATCAATGCCCGAGTGAAGATGGCGGCGACTAGCAGGGAATTTATAGGATCCGAGTATCGCGAGATCCGACAACGGGATTATGAGTCAGAGCCTCAGTTTCAGATTTGAATTTGGCGCCAATACCCGGATCTGTCTTGGATCCGACTCGGATCGGCAACGTTCGGGTGGGCTCGGATTTAAATCCGAGCGCGCTCATCTCTAGTTTAAATGTGTAGAGAGAAATGTGTTTAAGCAAGCACATGTTTGTGTAACGCTCCGGTCCCACAGATAGTACCTGTCTCGTTACCTGCAGTCCATTCATCTGGAAACTGCCATGTCCCAGTATCGGACATTCTCCAGTTCATTCAGCTATATTCAGATCTGTGCAGGTGCAATCCTATTTTACTGCAGGACCTCCTCCCTCTTTTTCATTAGCTAAGCACTTCTGGAGCACTATTTAAACCTCCTGGATTCACCTGTCTGATGCCTGTTCTTCAAGCTCACTTCCTGCAGCCTGTGGTTCTGGTTTCTGTTCTCCTTGTGATTTGCCTGTGTTCCAGTGTGCTCTCAGTTCGTGGTCTGTGCTAAACCAACGCTGTTCCAGTACCTCTCTTATCATCTCTAGTGTACTTCATTGTGACAGCTCCAGTTCTCTCATCGCTACCACTCAGAGCCGCTACTACATCTGTGACTCATCAGCTGTTACTACGAGTTACCTCCGCAACTCCAGTCAGCCTTCAGCCTCTGGCTGTGTTGAACTATTGCTGCTCCAGTACCTCTATTACCATCTCCAGTGTACTTCATCGTGACAGCTTCAGTTCTCACATCACTACCACTCAGAGCCGCTACTACATCTGTGACTCATCAGCTGTTACTACGAGTTACCTCCACAACTCCAGTCAGCCTTCAGCCTCTGGCTGTGTTGAACTATTGCTGCTCCAGTACTTCCATTACCATCTCCAGAGTACTTCATAGTGACAGCCTCTGTCCTCTTCCTGTATACCACAGAGCACCTATTCTCCTAGTGACTCATTGGCTGCTGACCATCAGCCTATATTATTGTTGTGCCTGTATTTATACCACTCATCTGTGGACTCCATCGTCTCCATCCACTTCACCTGGCTCCCCCACATCATTCTGCTGTACACTCACTCACGGGACCGCGACCTGCAGAATTGGTGCAGCTAAGACCATACCTCCTTGCAGGGGTTCCTGGTGAAAACCACCTGTCTGTTAGACTCCGCGCCCGTGGGTGGGCTTAGCCATGTTCAGCAAAGCCTAGGGATCAATTTCCTGTAAGCCAACCGTGACCATTTATGTGTGTTTAAATGTGTAAAGAGAAAAGTGTTTCAGCAAGCATATGTTTATGTGTGTTTTAAATAGGATTTGTACAAAGAGGATGTGTTTAAAGATAAATGTCTGCGTATGTAAGATAGAAACATGTGTTCAGGCCTAGGATAATACAGACCAAGCATAGAGAGAGAGGGAGATGGGGGAAGGAAGCTAGAGTCCATTGTAAAAAGAAAAGTTAATAGAAATATATAGAGTATAATAAGAAGATATACAGACAGATATAAGAAGATAAAAGTTACAGACGGATAAGGTATAAGCTTACTGTGGAGTATGTGTGTCCTGTAGGCTCGAGGTGGAAGAGATGTCCCCACTTCTAGGTGTGTATGTTGTGTGGTCAAAAGAGAACTGTATTGCCTGCTTCAGTGGCTTATAAACCTATACCCAGAATGCATTGCTTCAGGTGGGGGTTGTTAGCTTTACTACACCTCCCACAACTGAACACTGCCTGCAATGATGACTCACTGCTCTGTGTTTCTTAGCTGTGACTTCCTGTACCGTGAGCACATGTTTTCTTTTGTTTGCAATGCTCTCTTCCAAATGCCACATGTGAGAGACAATTTTGTGGTTTGAAATGCTCTGGCTTTCAGCCAGTTCATATCCTAATCTGCGCATAAGTTCAGCGCATGTAAACAGCAGTGGAATGCTAGTGGCCATTATGCGTGGATCAAACTCCGCCCACCGCGACTGCGTCATCAGCAGTGATATAGGAGCTCCTTCACAGTGTGTGTGTGTGTATGTATATATATATATATATATATATATATATATATATATATATATATATATTACACAAGGTATGTCTATTAAATAACAAGACTGATTAAATAACTCACCTTTATTTATTGGTATTACAAATTTAATGTTTGTCCCCTTCAATATACTCCCCATTTGCACGAATACATCGCTGTAGTCTTGTTTTCCACTGGTCAAAGGCATGGAGCAAATCAATTTCTGTCACTTGTTATAACATATCTGCCGTTTTCTTCTTAACAGCATTAACTGACTCAAAATGTGTCCCTTTAAGCACGAATTTAACTTTTGGGAAAAGATAAAAATCGCAAGGTGCTTGTCACTCACCGGACCGTGAGTGCCTCTTCCCGGACATTTAGGAACCGTGGCCGTCCACCATCCTGAGGGTCTGCGCATGCGCAGCCCTTTTCTATACTTCAGTGTATACCCCTTTAACTCAATTGGCAGATCAGGCAACACTCCCTATATTAAGCACCTGTGGTCAACACCACGTTGCCTGATCTTGGAGTCTCATTCCCCATGAGTCTCTGAAGGTGTTCCTGTATTCCTCGTGTATTCAGCGCTGCTGATTCCTGTGGTTTCCAAACCACTTCTATCCCTGTGGTTTCCAAACCACTTCTACTACTGTGGTTCCCATACCACTTCTACCATCAACTGTATCATCGTGACTGTTTGCTGATTCCTATCCGCTGCCTCCGTGCACTACAGTCTTCTAAACCACTTCTACTACTGTGGTTCCCATACCACTTCTACCATCAACTGTATCATCGTGACTGTTTGCTGATTCCTATCCGCTGCCTCCGTGCACTACAGTCTTCTAAACCACTTCAACGTTATGTTATTTCAATGTGACTGTTTGCTCATTGCTATCCGCTGCCTCCGTGCACTCCAGCTTTTACTTCACTCACCTGCTTCTCATCAAGTCTGTTTGCTGATTCCTATCCGCTGCCTCCGTGCACTACAGTCTCCTGCTTGCAACTCGCCTGTGTTCATCATCGTGACTGCCAGCTGATTCCTATCCGCTGCCTCCGTGCACTACAGTCTCCTGCTGGTAACTCGCCTGTGTTCATCATCGTGACTGCCAGCTGATTACTATCCACTGCCTCCGTGCACTACAGTCTCCTGCTTGCAACTCGCCTGTGTGCATCATCGTGACTGCCAGCTGATTCCTATCCGCTGCCCTGTGCACTGCAGACTTACCTCATCTCTGTTGTATCTTCCTCGAGACTGCCGCTTGCATTACTATCTGCTACACTTCGTGATCAACAGCTCCTGGCCTGCGCTGCACTCCTGTGTCCCATCGCTGTTGGTTCCTGTGGTTGCTACTGGTTACCTCCGTGTGCCGCTGAGTCCTGCTGCTGTGGTCAGCGCTATCGTCCATCTCCTGCTGATCCGCTCTCCACGCCTTCACGTGTTCCACTGGTCTCTACCCTCCTGACAGCATTGGATTTGTATTTCATCTACTACCCTCTGCTGGATCATCTCCATTCTCCTGGGTCCCTTCTGAGTCCAGTTCCACGTGTTGCTGACTCCTGTGGATTCGTGTCCCTGTTGGTCTACTCACCTGTGCTCTGCACCTGCTAGACCGCTGCCTCACCTATCCAGGGACTTCCTATCCAGTCGGCCTCCAGCCGCTCAGGTACCGCTGCATTCCCATCTGACTGCTACTGCTGAACCACGGTATGCATACTTCTCATTGACTGTGCTGTGTATTGCATATCTTGCTGGACTGTGTTTGGTTCTCTCTGGAGTCTGCTATCCGCTGAGTCTATTGCTATCATTGACTGTGTTATCATTGTGCTGGACTACTTCAAGAGACTTTCTAGATTGCAGACCTGCTCAGTCATTTATATATATATATATCTATATTGTGCATATTACTGTGGATCGTGTATAAGGTGCCTGTGTATATCCTGTGTTGCAGTCTTCCCTTGTGCACCTCCTCACATATATATTCAGTGGTACAACTTGCTGATGTCAGACCACTGATCCCTGTTTCCGGTATCACCTGTTCCATTATCCTCTCACATAGCAGTGGTACAACTTGCTACCGCAGACCACTGACTACCCGGATACCTCCATTTGGATTCCATTCCTTCACTCAGACAGCGGTACAACTTGCTACCCGCAGACCGCTGACTCTCATCACCTCCTTGTTTCTGTTGGACATTCCTCCTCACTATAGCAGTGGTACAACTTGCTATCGCAGACCACTGACTACCTTCACGTGCCTTGTCCATACAGTTCCTTGTGTATTATTACCTCATTATTACCAGTGTTGCTAGTCATAGACTTTCCTGAGCATCTCATCGGCCATCATTTCATGTTCCGTGATCACCCAGCTACCAGAGTACGCTATTACCATCTACATTGCTCTGGTAAGCCTACCATCTGGTGATCCCTGGGTAAAGACTCCTAGTGCCCGTGACAGTAAGATCAGGCCATGACAGACCCAGATGCGGAACCTACCGCCAAAGAGATGCTGCAACATCTGGTTAGCCGTGTGGAGCAACAGGATGCCCGCCAACAGCTGTTACTTCAGTGTTATCAGTCATTAACCTCCCAAGGAACATCTGGACAGACTGTGACAGCTACTACTGAAGCTCCTGTGCTCTCCTCCGTTTCCCCATTGCCATCCCAGGTGTCTACAGCTTCCACGCTTCACCTGCCTACTCCGTCAAAGTACGATGGAGACCCCAAAACTTGTAGGGGTTTCCTTAACCAATGTTCAGTCCATTTTGAGCTCCAACCTCAAAATTTTTCTACCCATCGTTCCAGAGTGGCCTATCTTATCTCTTTGTTTTCAGGACAAGCCCTGGCTTGGGCCTCCCCTCTGTGGGAGAGGAACGATCCAATATTACAAGATAGTGCCAAATTCATTTCTACATTCCGAAGTGTGTTCGATGAACCAGGTCGTGTGACCTCCGCTGCTTCCAGCATCCTCCGTCTGCGACAAGGATCTCATACTGTAGGCCAGTACGTCATTCAATTTAGGATCTTAGCCTCTGAACTTCAGTGGAACACTGAAGCCCTAGTTGCCGCCTTCTGGCAGGGGCTTTCCGATAAAATTAAAGATGCACTGACTACTCAAGAGCTTCCTTCGTCACTTGAAGATTTGATCTCTTTATGCCATCGTGTTGATATGAGATTTCGCGAAAGAGAGGCTGAGAAAATGACTTCTGCTAAAGCACCTCTTCGCTCTAACCCTCAATTTCGTCCAGTGTCACCCGCTGTGATTCCCATGGAGATAGGACGTTCCAAGTTATCTTCTGAGGAGAGGAAACGAAGAGTCAAGAATAGACTCTGTATCTATTGTGCTGATTCCACTCATGTCCTCAGCTCCTGCCCTAAGAGATCGGGAAATGCCAGGCCCTAACTAGTTCTGGAGAGGTGAAGTTAGGGTCCCTGGAGTCCTCTCCATCGTCTATGAAATCTAAAGTCTGCGCTTTTGATGTGACTATTTCCTTTGCTACCAAAACCTTTGAGTCACAGGCATTGATTGATTCCGGAGCAGCAGGAAATTTTATTTCCAAATCGTTAGTAAATCAATGGTCTCTACCAGTGATTACCTTAAAAACTCCCATTACTGTGACGGCTATCGATGGATCACGTCTCATCAACGGTCTCATCACCCAGAGTACGTCTCCAGTAACCCTTCAGATTGGTGCTCTGCATCATGAAGAGATATCGTTTTTAATTCTTCCTGTTACGACAAGTCCGATTGTCCTAGGCCTTCCATGGCTTCAGTGTCACTCTCCCCAGATTGACTGGGGCACCCCTCAAGTCACGTCTTGGGGGTCTGAATGTCACCATCATTGCCTTTCCCAAGTCATTCCTCTCAAGGTACAGCAAGCTTCCATCTCAGCTATTTCACCGGGACTCCCTCCTCAATATGCTTCATTTACCGATGTTTTTGATAAAGCTCAGTCTGAACGTCTTCCTCCTCATCGTTCTTGGGATTGTCCGATTGACCTTCTTCCTGGCAAGACTCCTCCCAGGGGCCGGGTCTATCCACTCTCGTTACCTGAAACTCAAGCTACATCTGAATATATACGGGAGAACCTCCAGCGTGGGTTCATTCGACCTTCCACCTCGCCCGCTGGAGCTGGGTTCTTCTTTGTCAAAAAGAAGGATGGATCATTACGCCCTTGTATAGATTTTCGTGGACTCAATGCCATTACTATCAAGAATCGGTATCCCATTCCGTTGATCACTGAGCTATTTGACCGCATCAAGGGAGCCCGTATTTTTACTAAGTTGGATCTTCGTGGTGCCTACAATTTAATCAGAATCCGTTCCGGTGACGAATGGAAGACAGCGTTTAACACCAGAGACGGGCATTACGAATATCTGGTAATGCCTTTCGGGCTATGTAATGCCCCCGCTGTTTTTCAGGGCTTCATCAATGAGATTTTTCGGGACTTATTATATGTATGTGTCGTCGTCTATCTGGACGACATATTGATTTTTTCACAGGACCTGCCTTCTCACCACCAACATGTGGCAGAAGTCCTCTCCAGGCTACGGAAAAATTCATTGTTCTGTAAATTAGAAAAATGTTCATTCGAATTACCCCAGATTCCATTCTTGGGGTATATAGTTTC
>JAVHZZ010000325.1:42660-83908 GCA_036250195.1 Mixophyes australis | reverse complement strand
TCACTCACTCCCCTCCTCACTCACACACTCCCCCTCCTCACTCACACACTTCCTCACACACTCCACTCCTCATCACCCTCACACACTCCACTCCTCACTCACACACTCCCCTCCTCACTCACACATCTCCCCTCCTCACTCACTCACTCCTCACTCACTCACTCCTCACACACTCCACTCCTCACTCACACACTCCACTCCTCACTCACACAACTCCACTCCTCACTCACACACTCCACTCCTCACACACACTCCCCTCCTCACACACTCCCCTCCCTCAACACTCCCCTCTCCTCACTCCCCTCCTCACTCACTCACCACTCCCCTCCTCACTCACACACTCCCCTCCTCACTCACTCCACTCCTCACTCACCACTCCCCTCCTCACTCACCACTCCCCTCCTCACTCACACACTCCCTCCTCACTCACACACTCCCCTCCTCACTCACACACACCCCTCCTCACACACTCCCCTCCTCACTCACTCACACACTCCTCACACACTCCACTCCTCACCTCACACACTCCCCTCCTCACTCCCTCACACACTCCCCTCCTCACTCCCTCACACACTCCCCTCCTCACTCCCTCACACACTCCCCTCCTCACTCACACACTCCCCTCCTCACTCACACACTCCCCTCCTCCACTCACACACTCCCCTCCTCACTCACTCCCCTCCTCACTCACTCACACACCTCACACACTCCACTCCTCACCTCACTCACACACTCCCCTCCTCACTCCCTCACACACTCCCCTCCTCACTCCCTCACACACTCCCCTCCTCACTCCCTCACTCACCTCCTCACTCCCTCACACACTCCCCTCCTCACTCCCTCACCTCCTCACTCACACACTCCCCTCCTCACTCACTCCCCTCCTCACTCACTCACACACTCCCCTCCTCACCCACTCCCCTCCTCACACACTCCGCTCCTCACTCACTCCCCTCCTCACTCACTCACACACTTCCCTCCTCACTCCCTCACCCACTCCCCTCCTCACTCACCACTCCCCTCCTCCTCACCACTCCCCTCCTCACTCACACACTCCCCTCCTCACTCACCACTCCCCTCCTCACTCACTCACACACTCCGCTCCTCACTCACTCACACACTCCGCTCCTCACTCACTCCCCTCCTTACTCACACACTCCCCTCCTCACACACTCCCCTCCTCACTCACTCCTCCTCACTCCCTCACACACTCCCCCCTCACTCACCACTCCCCTCCTCACTCACCACTCCCCTCCTCACCCACCACCTCCCCTCCTCACCCACCACTCCCCTCCTCACTCACTCCCCTCCTCACTCACTCCCCTCCTCACTCCCTCACCCACCTCCCCTCCTCACTCACTCACACACTCCCCTCCTCACTCACTCACACACTCCCCTCCTCACTCACTCCACACTCCCCTCCTCACCTCCCCTCCTCACTCACACACCCCTCCCCTCCTCACCCACTCCCCTCCTCACATACTCCCCTCCTCACTCACACACTCCCCTCCTCACACACTCCCCTCCTCACTCACTCACACACTCCCCTCCTCACTCACTCACACACTCCCCTCCTCACACACTCCACTCCTCACTCACACACTCCCCTCCTCACTCACTCACCCACTCCCCTCCTCACACACTCCCCTCCTCACTCACACACTCCCCTCCTCACTCACACACTCCCCTCCTCACTCACACACTCCCCTCCTCACTCACACACTCCCCTCCTCACTCACACACTCCCCTCCTCACTCACACACTCCCCTCCTCACTCACTCACCCACTCCCCTCCTCACACACTCCCCTCCTCCACTCACACACTCCCCTCCTCACTCACACACTCCCCTCCTCACTCACACACTCCCCTCCTCACTCACTCACACACTCCCCTCCTCACTCACACACTCCCCCTCCTCACTCACTCACACCCCTCCTCACTCACACACTCCCCTCCTCACTCACCCACTCCCCTCCTCACTCACTCACCCACTCCCCTCCTCACTCACTCACCCACTCCCCTCCTCACTCACTCACCCACTCCCCTCCTCACTCACTCACACACTCCCCTCCTCACTCACTCACACACTCCCCTCCTCACTCACTCACACCCCCTCCTCACTCACACACTCCCCTCCTCACTCACCCACTCCCCTCCTCACTCACTCACCCACTCCCTCCCTCACTCACTCACCCACTCCCCTCCTCACTCACCCACTCCCCTCCCAACACCCACTCCCTCCTCACTCACTCACACACTCCCCTCCTCACTCACTCACACACATCCCCTCCCACCTCACTCACACACTCCCCTCCCTCACTCACACACTCCCTCCTCACTCACCACACACTCCCCTCCTCACCACTCACACACTCCCCCTCCTCACTCACACACTCCCCTCCTCACTCACTCACACACTCCCCTCCTCACTCACACACCCTCCCCCACCTCACTCACACACTCCCCTCCTCACTCACTCACACACTCCCCTCCTCACTCACACACTCCCCTCCTCACTCACACACTCCCCTCCTCACTCACACACTCCCCTCCTCACTCACACACTCCCCCTCCTCACTCACACACTCCCCTCCTCACTCACACACTCCCCTCCTCACTCACTCACCCACTCCCCTCCTCACACACTCCCCTCCTCACTCACACACTCCCCTCCTCACTCACACACTCCCCTCCTCACCTCACACACTCCCCTCCTCACTCACTCACACACTCCCCTCCTCACTCACACACTCCCCTCCTCACTCACTCACACCACTCCCCTCCTCACTCACACACTCCCCTCCTCACTCACACACTCCCCCTCCTCACTCACACACTCCCCTCCTCACTCACACACTCCCCTCCTCACTCACTCACACACTCCCCTCCTCACCTCACCACACTCCCCTCCTCACTCACACACTCCCCTCCTCACTCACACACTCCCCTCCCTCACTCACACACTCCCCTCCTCACTCACACACTCCCCTCCTCACTCACACACTCCCCTCCTCACTCACTCACCCACTCCCCCTCCTCACACACTCCCCTCCTCACTCACACACTCCCTCCTCACTCACACACTCCCCTCCTCACTCACACACTCCCCTCCTCACTCACTCACACACTCCCCTCCTCACTCACACACTCCCCTCCTCACTCACTCACACCCCTCCTCACTCACACACTCCCCTCCTCACTCACCCACTCCCCTCCTCACTCACTCACCCACTCCCCTCCTCACTCACTCACCCCACTCCCCTCCTCACTCACTCACCCACTCCCCTCCTCACTCACTCACCCACTCCCCTCCTCACTCACTCACCCACTCCCCTCCTCACTCACTCACACACTCCCCTCCTCACTCACACACTCCCCTCCTCACTCACACACTCCCTTCCTCACTCACACACTCCCCTCCCTCACTCACACACTCCCCTCCTCACTCACACACTCCCCTCCTCACTCACACACTCCACTCCCCTCCTCACTCACACACTCCCCTCCTCACTCACCCACTCCCCTCCTCACTCACTCACACACACACTCCTCACACACTCCACTCCTCACTCACACACTCCCCTCCTCACTCACTCACCCACTCCCCTCCTCACTCACTCACCCACTCCCCCTCCTCACACACTCCCCTCCTCACTCACACACTCCCCTCCTCACTCACACACTCCCCTCCTCACTCACTCACACACTCCCCTCCTCACTCACACACTCCCCTCCTCACTCACACACTCCCCTCCTCACTCACACACTCCCTCCTCACTCACTCACACCCCTCCTCACTCACACACTCCCCTCCTCACTCACTCACACCCCTCCTCACTCACACACTCCCCTCCTCACTCACTCACTCCCCTCCTCACTCACACACTCCCCTCCTCACTCACTCCCCTCCTCACTCCCTCCTCACTCACACACACACTCCTCACACACTCACCTCCTCACTCACACACTCCCCTCCTCACTCACACACTCCCCTCCTCACTCACTCACTCCCCTCCTCACTCACACACTCCCCTCCTCACTCACTCCCCTCCTCACTCACTCACTCCCCTCCTCACTCACACACCTCACACACTCCACTCCTCACTCACTCACACACTCCCCTCCTCACTCCCTCACACACTCCCCTCCTCACTCCCTCACACACTCCCCTCCTCACTCCCTCACTCACCTCCTCACTCCCTCACTCACCTCCTCACTCACACACTCCCCTCCTCACTCACTCCCCTCCTCACTCACTCACACACTCCCCTCCTCACCCACTCCCCTCCTCACACACTCCGCTCCTCACTCACTCCCCTCCTCACACACTCACTCACTCCCCTCCTCACTCACACACTCCCCTCCTCACTCACTCCCCTCCTCACTCACTCACACACTCCTCACACTCTCACACACTCCACTCCTCACTCACACACTCCCCTCCTCACTCACACACTCCCCTCCTCACTCACTCCCCTCCTCACTCCCTCACACACTCCCCTCCTCACTCCCTCACACACTCCCCTCCTCACTCACCACTCCCCTCCTCCTCACCACTCCCCTCCTCACTCACACACTCCCCTCCTCACTCCCCTCCTCACACACACACTCCCCTCCTCACTCACACACACACTCCCCTCCTCACACACTCCCCTCCTCACTCACACACTCCCCTCCTCACTCCCTCACACACTCCCCTCCTCACTCACACACTCCCCTCCTCACTCACTCACACCCCTCCTCACTCACACACTCCCCTCCTCACTCACCCACTCCCCTCCTCACTCACTCACCCACTCCCCTCCTCACTCACTCACCCACTCCCCTCCTCACTCACTCACCCACTCCCCTCCTCACTCACTCACACACTCCCCTCCTCACTCACTCACACACTCCCCTCCTCACTCACACACTCCCCTCCTCACTCACACACTCCCTTCCTCACTCCCTCCTCACTCACACACACACTCCTCACACACTCCACTCCTCACACACTCCACTCCTCACACACTCCCCTCCTCACTCCCTCACTCACTTCCCTCACACACTCCCCTCCTCACTCCCTCCTCACTCACACACACACTCCTCACACACTCCACTCCTCACACACTCCGCTCCTCACTCACTCCCCTCCTCACTCACACACTCCCCTCCTCACTCACTCACACACTCCCCTCCTCACTCCCTCACACACTCCCCTCCTCACTCCCTCACACACTCCCCTCCTCACTCCCACACTCCTCACACACTCCACTCCTCACACACTCCCCTCCTCACACACTCCCTCCTCACACACTCCCCTCCTCACTCACTCACACACTCTCACACACTCCACTCCTCACTCACTCCACTCCCTCACACACACTCCCCTCCTCACACACTCCCCTCCTCACTCACACACTCCCCTCCTCACTCCCTCACCCACTCCCCTCCTCACTCCCTCACCCACTCCCCTCCTCACTCACCACTCCCCTCCTCACCCACCACTCCCCTCCTCACCCGCCACTCCCCTCCTCACACACTCCCCTCCTCACACACTCCCCTCCTCACTCCCTCACCCACTCCCCTCCTCACTCACCACTCCCCTCCTCACTCACCACTCCCCTCCTCACCCACCACTCCCCTCCTCACCCACCACTCCCCTCCTCACTCCCTCACCCACTCCCCTCCTCCTCACCACTCCCCTCCTCACTCACTCACACACTCCCCTCCTCACTCCCTCACACACTCCCCTCCTCACTCCCTCCTCACTCACACACACACTCCTCACACACTCCACTCCTCACACACTCCACTCCTCACACACTCCACTCCTCACACACTCCCCTCCTCACTCACACACCACTCCCCTCCTCACTCCCTCCTCACTCACACACACTCCTCACACACTCCACTCCTCACACACTCCACTCCTCACACACTCCCCTCCTCACTCACACACTCCCCTCCTCACACACTCCCCTCCTCACCTCCCTCACTCCACTCCCCTCCTCACTCACCTCCTCACTCCTCACTCACTCCCCCTCCTCACTCACTCACACACTCCCCTCCTCACTCACTCACACACTCCGCTCCTCACTCACTCCCTCCTCACTCACTCCCTCCTCACTCACTCACACACTCCCCTCCTCACTCACTCACACACTCCGCTCCTCACTCACTCACACACTCCGCTCCTCACTCACTCCCTCCTCACTCACTCACACACTCCGCTCCTCACTCACTCCGCTCCTCACTCACTCCCCTCCTCACTCACTCACACACTCCCCTCCTCACACACTCCCCTCCTCACTACACCTCCCCTCCCACTCACTCCTCCTCACTCCCTCACACACTCCCCTCCTCACTCACCACTCCCACCTCCCCCCTCACCCACCACTCCCCTCCTCACCCACCACTCCCCTCCTCACTCACTCCCCTCCTCACTCCCTCACCCACTCCCCTCCTCCTCACCACTCCCCTCCTCACTCACTCACACACCCCCTCCTCACTCCCCCTCCTCACTCACACACTCCCCTCCTCACCCACTCCCCCTCCTCACACACTCCCCCTCCTCACACACTCCCCTCCTCACACACTCCCCTCCTCACACACCCCCTCCTCACTCACTCACACACTCCCCACCTCCACACACTCCCCCTCCTCACACACTCCCCTCCTCACACACCCCACTCCTCACACACTCCACTCCTCACACACTCACACACTCCCCTCCTCACTCACACACTCCCCTCCTCACTCCCTCCCCTCCTCACTCCCTCCCCTCCCACACACACTCCCCTCCTCACTCACTCACACACCCCCTCCTCACCCACTCCCCTCCTCACACACTCCCCTCCTCACACACTCCCCTCCTCACCACACTCCCCTCCTCACACACTCCACTCCTCACACCACTCCACTCCTCACACACTCCACTCCTCACACACTCACACACTCCCCTCCTCACTCCCTCCCCTCCTCACTCCCTCCCCTCCTCACTCACTCACACACTCCCCTCCTCACTCACTCACACACTCCCCTCCTCACTCACTCACACACTCCCCCTCCTCACCCACTCACACACTCCCCTCCTCACTCACTCACACACACCCCCTCCTCACTCACTCACACACTCCCCTCCTCACTCACTCACACACTCCCCTCCTCACTCACTCACACACTCCCCTCCTCACTCACACCACTCCCCTCCTCACTCCCCTCCTCACACACACACACCCCTCCTCACCTCCCTCACCCACTCCCCTCCTCACTCCCTCACCCACTCCCCCTCCTCACTCACCACTCCCCTCCTCCTCACCACTCCCCTCCTCCTCACCACTCCCCTCCTCCTCACCACTCCCCTCCTCACTCACACACTCCCCTCCTCACTCACACACACCCCTCCTCACTCCCCTCCTCACTCCCCTCCTCACTCACACACTCCCCTCCTCACACACACACTCCCCTCCTCACGCACTCCCCTCCTCACTCCCTCACACACTCCCCTCCTCACTCCCTCACACACTCCCCTCCTCACTCCCTCACACACTCCCCTCCTCACTCACCACTCCCCTCCTCCACACCACTCCCCCTCCTCACTCACACACTCCCCTCCTCACTCACACACTCCCCTCCTCACACACACACTCCCCTCCTCACACACACACTCCCCTCCTCACACACTCCCCTCCTCACTTACTCACACACTCCCCTCCTCACTCCCTCCACACACACTCCCCTCCTCACTCCCCTCACACACTCCCCTCCTCACTCCCTCCTCACTCACACACTCCACTCCTCACACACTCCACTCCTCACACACTCCACTCCTCACACACTCCACTCCTCACACACTCCCCTCCTCACTCACACACTCCCCTCCTCACTCACACACTCCCCTCCTCACTCACACACTCCCCTCCTCACTCACTCACCCACTCCCCTCCTCACTCACTCACACACTCCCCTCCTCACTCACACACTCCCCTCCTCACTCACACACTCCCCTCCTCACTCACTCCCCTCCTCACTCACACACTCCCCTCCTCACTCACACACTCCCCTCCTCACTCACTCACACACTCCACTCCCCTCCTCACTCACTCCCCTCCTCACTCACTCACACACTCCGCTCCTCACTCACTCCGCTCCTCACTCACTCCCCTCCTCACTCACTCACACACTCCCCCTCCTCACACACTCCCCTCCTCACACACTCCCCTCCTCACTCACTCCTCCTCACTCCCTCACACACTCCCCCTCCTCACTCACCACTCCCCTCCTCACCCACCACTCCCCTCCTCACCCACCACTCCCCTCCTCACTCACTCCCCTCCTCACTCCCTCACCCACTCCCCCTCCTCCTCACCACTCCCCCTCCTCACTCACTCACACACTCCCCTCCTCACTCCCCTCCTCACTCACACACTCCCCTCCTCACCCACTCCCCTCCTCACACACTCCCCTCCTCACACACTCCCCTCCTCACACACTCCCCTCCTCACACACTCCCCTCCTCACTCACTCACACACTCCCCTCCTCACACACTCCCCTCCTCACACACTCCCCTCCTCACACACTCCACTCCTCACACACTCCACTCCTCACACACTCACACACTCCCCTCCTCACTCACACACTCCCCTCCTCACTCCCTCCCCTCCTCACTCCCTCCCCTCCTCACACACTCCCCTCCTCACTCACTCACACACTCCCCCTCCTCACCCACTCCCCTCCTCACACACTCCCCTCCTCACACACTCCCCTCCTCACACACTCCCCTCCTCACACACTCCACTCCTCACACACTCCACTCCACACACTCCCACTCCTCACACACTCACACACTCCCCTCCTCACTCCCTCCCCTCCTCACTCCCTCCCCTCCTCACTCACTCACACACTCCCCTCCTCACTCACTCACACACTCCCCTCCTCACTCACTCACACACTCCCCTCCTCACTCACTCACACACTCCCCCTCCTCACTCACTCACACACTCCCCTCCTCACTCACTCACACACTCCCCTCCTCACTCACTCACACACTCCCCCTCCTCACTCACTCACACACTCCCCTCCTCACTCACAACACTCCCCTCCTCACTCCCCTCCTCACACACACACTCCCCTCCTCACTCCCTCACCCACTCCCCTCCTCACTCCCTCACCCACTCCCCTCCTCACTCACCACTCCCCCTCCTCCTCACCACTCCCCTCCTCCTCACCACTCCCCTCCTCCTCACCACTCCCCTCCTCACTCACACACTCCCCTCCTCACTCACACACACCCCTCCTCACTCCCCTCCTCACTCCCCTCCTCACTCACACACTCCCCTCCTCACACACACACTCCCCTCCTCACGCACTCCCCTCCTCACTCCCTCACACACTCCCCTCCTCACTCCCTCACACACTCCCCTCCTCACTCCCTCACACACTCCCCTCCTCACTCACCACTCCCCTCCTCCTCACCACTCCCCTCCTCACTCACACACTCCCCTCCTCACTCACACACTCCCCTCCTCACACACACACTCCCCTCCTCACCACACACACTCCCCTCCTCACACACTCCCCCTCCTCACTTACTCACACACTCCCCTCCTCACTCCCTCACACACTCCCCTCCTCACTCCCTCACACACTCCCCTCCTCACTCCCTCCTCACTCACACACTCCACTCCTCACACACTCCACTCCTCACACACTCCACTCCTCACACACTCCACTCCTCACACACTCCCCTCCTCACTCACACACTCCCCTCCTCACTCACACACTCCCCTCCTCACTCACACACTCCCCTCCTCACTCACTCACCCACTCCCCTCCTCACTCACTCACACACTCCCCTCCTCACTCACACACTCCCCTCCTCACTCACACACTCCCCTCCTCACTCACTCCCCTCCTCACTCACCACACTCCCCTCCTCACTCACACACTCCCCTCCTCACTCACTCACACACTCCACTCCCCTCCTCACTCACCCTCTCACCTCCTCACTCACCCACTCCCCTCCTCACTCACACACTCCCCCTCCTCACTCACACACTCCCCTCCTCACTCACACACTCCCCTCCTCACTCACACACTCCCCTCCTCACTCACTCCCCTCCTCACTCACACACTCCCCTCCTCACTCACTCACACACTCCACTCCCCTCCTCACTCACCCACTCCCCTCCTCACTCACCCACTCCCCTCCTCACTCACACACTCCCCTCCTCACTCACACACTCCCCTCCTCACTCACACACTCCCCTCCTCACTCACACACTCCCCTCCTCACTCACTCCCCTCCTCACTCACTCACACACTCCCCTCCTCACTCACACACTCCACTCCTCACTCACACACTCCCCTCCTCACTCACTCCCCTCCTCACTCACTCACACCACTCCCCTCCTCACTCACTCACACACTCCCCTCCTCACTCACTCACACACTCCCCTCCTCACTCACTCACCCACTCCCCTCCTCACACACTCCCCTCCTCACTCACTCACACACTCCCCTCCTCACTCACACACTCCCCTCCTCACTCACTCACACACTCCCCTCCTCACTCACACACTCCCCTCCTCACTCACACACTCCCCTCCTCACTCACCTCCTCACTCACACACTCCCCTCCTCACTCACACACTCCCCTCCTCACTCACACACTCCCCTCCTCACTCACACACTCCCCTCCTCACTCACTCACTCCCCTCCTCACTCACTCACACACCTCACACACTCCACTCCTCACTCACTCACACACTCCCCTCCTCACTCCCTCACACACTCCCCTCCTCACTCCCTCACTCACCTCCTCACTCACTCCCCTCCTCACCCACTCCCCTCCTCACACACTCCGCTCCTCACTCACTCCCCTCCTCACTCACTCACACACTCCCCTCCTCACTCCCTCACCCACTCCCCTCCTCACTCACCACTCCCCTCCTCCTCACCACTCCCCTCCTCCTCACCACTCCCCTCCTCCTCACCACTCCCCTCCTCACTCACACACTCCCCTCCTCACTCCCCTCCTCCTCACCACTCCCCTCCTCACACACACACTCCCCTCCTCACACACACACTCCCCTCCTCACACACTCACACACTCCTCACACACTCCACTCCTCACTCACACACTCCCCTCCTCACTCACACACTCCCCTCCTCACTCACACACTCCCCTCCTCCCTCACACACTCCCCTCCTCACTCCCTCACACACTCCCCTCCTCACTCCCTCACACACTCCCCCTCCTCACTCCCTCACACACTCCCCTCCTCACTCCCTCACACACTCCCCTCCTCCTCACCACTCCCCTCCTCACTCACACACTCCCCTCCTCACTCCCCCTCCTCACTCACACACTCCCCTCCTCACTCACACACTCCCCTCCTCACACACACACTCCCCTCCTCACACACTCCCCTCCTCACTCACACACTCCCCCTCCTCACTCCCTCACACACTCCCCTCCTCACTCCCTCACACACTCCCCTCCTCACTCCCTCACACACTCCCCTCCTCACTCCCTCACACACTCCCCTCCTCACTCCCCTCACACACTCCCCTCCTCACTCCCTCACACACTCCCCTCCTCACTCCCTCCTCACTCACACACACACTCCTCACACACTCCACTCCTCACACACTCCACTCCTCACACACTCCCCTCCTCACTCCCTCACTCCCCTCCTCACTCCCTCACACACTCCCCTCCTCACTCCCTCCTCACTCACACACACACTCCTCACACACTCCACTCCTCACACACTCCCCTCCTCACTCCCTCACTCCCCCTCCTCACTCCCTCACACACTCCCCTCCTCACTCCCTCACACACTCCCCTCCTCACTCCCTCCTCACTCACACACACACTCCTCACACACTCCCACTCCTCACACACTCCCCTCCTCACACTCCTCACACACTCCTCACACACTCCTCACTCACACACTCCTCTCCTCACTCACACACTCCCCTCCTCACTCCCTCACCCACTCCCCTCCTCACTCACCACTCCCCTCCTCCTCACCACTCCCCCTCCTCCTCACCCACTCCCCTCCTCCTCACCACTCCCCTCCTCACTCACACACCACTCCCCTCCTCACTCACACACACCCCCTCCTCACTCCCCTCACCCACTCCCCTCCTCACTCACACACACCCCTCCTCACTCCCCTCACCCACTCCCC
This sequence comes from Mixophyes australis, assembly GCA_036250195.1. NCBI lineage: Eukaryota > Metazoa > Chordata > Amphibia > Anura > Limnodynastidae > Mixophyes > Mixophyes australis. Next base: position 71,727 of record JAVHZZ010000325.1, on the reverse strand, counting down.
TCCTCACTCACCACTCCCCTCCTCCTCACCACTCCCCTCCTCCTCACCACTCCCCTCCTCACTCACACACTCCCCTCCTCACTCCCTCACCCACTCCCCTCCTCACTCACACACTCCCCTCCTCACTCCCTCACCCACTCCCCTCCTCACTCCCTCACCCACTCCCCTCCTCACTCACCACTCCCCTCCTCCTCACCACTCCCCTCCTCACTCACACACACCCCTCCTCACTCCCCTCCTCACTCACACACTCCCCTCCTCACACACACACTCCCCTCCTCACACACTCCCCTCCTCACACACTCCCCTCCTCACACACTCCCCTCCTCACACACTCCCCTCCTCACTCACTCACACACTCCTCACACACTCCACTCCTCACTCACACACTCCCCTCCTCACTCACACACTCCCCTCCTCATTCCCTCACACACTCCCCTCCTCACTCCCTCACACACTCCCCTCCTCACTCACCACTCCCCTCCTCCTCACCACTCCCCTCCTCACTCACACACTCCCCTCCTCACTTCCCTCCTCACACACACACTCCCCTCCTCACACACACACTCCCCTCCTCACACACTCCCCTCCTCACACACTCCCCTCCTCACTCACACACTCCCCTCCTCATTCCCTCACACACTCCCCTCCTCATTCCCTCACACACTCCCCTCCTCACTCCCTCACACACTCCCCTCCTCACTCACCACTCCCCTCCTCCTCACCACTCCCCTCCTCCTCACCACTCCCCTCCTCACTTCCCTCCTCACACACACACTCCCCTCCTCACACACACACTCCCCTCCTCACACACACACTCCCCTCCTCACACACTCCCCTCCTCACACACTCCCCTCCTCACTTACTCACACACTCCCCTCCTCACTCCCTCACACACTCCCCTCCTCACTCCCTCCTCACTCACACACACACTCCTCACACACTCCACTCCTCACACACTCCACTCCTCACACACTCCACTCCTCACACACTCCCCTCCTCACTCACACACTCCCCTCCTCACTCACACACTCCCCTCCTCACTCACTCACCCACTCCCCCTCCTCACTCACTCACCCACTCCCCTCCTCACTCACACACTCCCCTCCTCACTCACACACTCCCCTCCTCACTCACACACTCCCCTCCTCACTCACACACTCCCCTCCTCACTCACACACTCCCCTCCTCACTCACTCACACACTCCACTCCCCTCCTCACTCACCCACTCCCCTCCTCACTCACCCACTCCCCTCCTCACTCACCCACTCCCCTCCTCACTCACCCACTCCCCTCCTCACTCACCCACTCCCCTCCTCACTCACACACTCCCCTCCTCACTCACTCCCACACTCCACTCCCCTCCTCACTCACCCACTCCCCTCCTCACTCACCCACTCCCCTCCTCACTCACTCCCACACTCCACTCCCCTCCTCACTCACCCACTCCCCTCCTCACTCACCCACTCCCCTCCTCACTCACCCACTCCCCTCCTCACTCACCCACTCCCCTCCTCACTCACCCACTCCCCTCCTCACTCACCCACTCCCCTCCTCACTCACCCACCCCTCCTCACTCACCCACTCCCCTCCTCACTCACTCACACACTCCACTCCTCACACACTCCACTCCTCACTCACCCACTCCCCTCCTCACACACTCCCCTCCTCACTCACTCACACACTCCCCTCCTCACTCACACACTCCCCTCCTCACTCACTCACACACTCACCTCCTCACTCACACACTCCCCTCCTCACTCACACACTCCCCTCCTCACTCACACACTCCCCTCCTCACTCACTCACTCCCCTCCTCACTCACACACTCCCCTCCTCACTCACTCCCCTCCTCACTCACTCACACACCTCACACACTCCACTCCTCACTCACTCACACACTCCCCTCCTCACTCCCTCACACACTCACTCCCCTCCTCACTCACACACTCCCCTCCTCACTCAGCACTCCCCTCCTCCTCACCACTCCCCTCCTCACTCACACACTCCCCTCCTCACTCACACACTCCCCTCCTCACTCACCACTCCCCTCCTCCTCACCACTCCCCTCCTCACACACACACTCCCCTCCTCACACACTCCCCTCCTCACACACTCCCCTCCTCACTCACTCACACCTCACACACTCCACTCCTCACTCACACACTCCCCTCCTCACTCACACACTCCCCTCCTCACTCACACACTCCCCTCCTCACTCCCTCACACACTCCCCTCCTCACTCACACACTCCCCTCCTCACTCCCCTCCTCACTCACACACTCCCCTCCTCACACACACACTCCCCTCCTCACACACTCCCCTCCTCACTCACACACTCCCCTCCTCACTCACACACTCCCCTCCTCACTGCCTCACACACTCCCCTCCTCACTCCCTCACACACTCCCCTCCTCACTCCCTCACACACTCCCCTCCTCACTCCCTCACACACTCCCCTCCTCACTCCCTCCTCACTCACACACACACTCCTCACACACTCCACTCCTCACACACTCCCCTCCTCACTCACACACTCCCCTCCTCACTCACACACTCCCCTCCTCACTCACTCACACACTCCACTCCCCTCCTCACTCACCCACTCCCCTCCTCACTCACCCACTCCCCTCCCCTCCTCACTCACCCACTCCCCTCCTCACTCACCCACTCCCCTCCTCACTCACACACTCCCCTCCTCACTCACACACTCCCCTCCTCACTCACACACTCCCCTCCTCACTCACACACTCCCCTCCTCACTCACTCCCCTCCTCACTCACTCACACACTCCCCTCCTCACTCACACACTCCCCTCCTCACTCACACACTCCCTTCCTCACTCACCCACTCCCCTCCTCACTCACTCACCCACTCCCCTCCTCACTCACTCACACACTCCACTCCTCACTCACACACTCCCCTCCTCACTCACTCCCCTCCTCACTCACTCACCCACTCCCCTCCTCACACACTCCCCTCCTCACTCACTCACACACTCCCCTCCTCACTCACACACTCCCCTCCTCACTCACACACTCCCCTCCTCACTCACACACTCCCCTCCTCACTCACTCACACACTCCCCTCCTCACTCACACACTCCCCTCCTCACTCACACACTCCCCTCCTCACTCACTCCCCTCCTCACTCACACACTCCCCTCCTCACTCACACACTCCCCTCCTCACTCACACACTCCCCTCCTCACTCACACACTCCCCTCCTCACTCACTCACTCCCCTCCTCACTCACTCACACACCTCACACACTCCACTCCTCACTCACTCACACACTCCCCTCCTCACTCCCTCACACACTCCCCTCCTCACTCCCTCACTCACCTCCTCACTCACTCCCCTCCTCACCCACTCCCCTCCTCACACACTCCGCTCCTCACTCACTCCCCTCCTCACTCACTCACACACTCCCCTCCTCACTCCCTCACCCACTCCCCTCCTCACTCACCACTCCCCTCCTCCTCACCACTCCCCTCCTCCTCACCACTCCCCTCCTCCTCACCACTCCCCTCCTCACTCACACACTCCCCTCCTCACTCCCCTCCTCCTCACCACTCCCCTCCTCACACACACACTCCCCTCCTCACACACTCCCCTCCTCACTCACTCACACACTCCTCACACACTCCACTCCTCACTCACACACTCCCCTCCTCACTCACACACTCCCCTCCTCACTCACACACTCCCCTCCTCACTCACACACTCCCCTCCTCACTCCCTCACACACTCCCCTCCTCACTCCCTCACACACTCCCCTCCTCCTCACCACTCCCCTCCTCACTCACACACTCCCCTCCTCACTCCCCTCCTCACTCACACACTCCCCTCCTCACTCACACACTCCCCTCCTCACACACACACTCCCCTCCTCACACACTCCCCTCCTCACTCACACACTCCCCTCCTCACTCCCTCACACACTCCCCTCCTCACTCCCTCACACACTCCCCTCCTCACTCCCTCACACACTCCCCTCCTCACTCCCTCACACACTCCCCTCCTCACTCCCTCACACACTCCCCTCCTCACTCCCTCCTCACTCACACACACACTCCTCACACACTCCACTCCTCACACACTCCACTCCTCACACACTCCCCTCCTCACTCCCTCACTCCCCTCCTCACTCCCTCACACACTCCCCTCCTCACTCCCTCCTCACTCACACACACACTCCTCACACACTCCACTCCTCACACACTCCGCTCCTCACTCACTCCCCTCCTCACTCCCCTCCTCACTCACTCACTCCCCTCCTCACTCACTCACACACTCCCCTCCTCACTCCCTCACACACTCCCCTCCTCACTCCCTCACACACTCCCCTCCTCACTCCCTCCTCACTCCCACACTCCTCACACACTCCACTCCTCACACACTCCACTCCTCACACACTCCACTCCTCACACACTCCCCTCCTCACACACTCCCCTCCTCACACTCCTCACACACTCCTCACACACTCCTCACTCACACACTCCTCTCCTCACTCACACACTCCCCTCCTCACTCCCTCACCCACTCCCCTCCTCACTCACCACTCCCCCTCCTCCTCACCACTCCCCTCCTCCTCACCACTCCCCTCCTCCTCACCACTCCCCTCCTCACTCACACACTCCCCTCCTCACTCACACACACCCCTCCTCACTCCCCTCACCCACTCCCCTCCTCACTCACACACACCCCTCCTCACTCCCCTCACCCACTCCCCTCCTCACTCACCACTCCCCTCCTCCTCACCACTCCCCTCCTCCTCACCACTCCCCTCCTCACTCACACACTCCCCTCCTCACTCCCTCACCCACTCCCCTCCTCACTCACACACTCCCCTCCTCACTCCCTCACCCACTCCCCTCCTCACTCCCTCACCCACTCCCCTCCTCACTCACCACTCCCCTCCTCCTCACCACTCCCCTCCTCACTCACACACACCCCTCCTCACTCCCCTCCTCACTCACACACTCCCCTCCTCACACACACACTCCCCTCCTCACACACTCCCCTCCTCACACACTCCCCTCCTCACACACTCCCCTCCTCACTCACTCACACACTCCTCACACACTCCACTCCTCACTCACACACTCCCCTCCTCACTCACACACTCCCCCTCCTCATTCCCTCACACACTCCCCTCCTCACTCCCTCACACACTCCCCTCCTCACTCACCACTCCCCTCCTCCTCACCACTCCCCTCCTCACTCACACACTCCCCTCCTCACTTCCCTCCTCACACACACACTCCCCTCCTCACACACACACTCCCCTCCTCACACACTCCCCTCCTCACACACTCCCCTCCTCACTCACACACTCCCCTCCTCATTCCCTCACACACTCCCCTCCTCACTCCCTCACACACTCCCCTCCTCACTCACCACTCCCCTCCTCCTCACCACTCCCCTCCTCCTCACCACTCCCCTCCTCACTCACACACTCCCCTCCTCACTTCCCTCCTCACACACACACTCCCCTCCTCACACACACACTCCCCTCCTCACACACTCCCCTCCTCACACACTCCCCTCCTCACTTACTCACACACTCCCCTCCTCACTCCCTCACACACTCCCCTCCTCACTCCCTCCTCACTCACACACACACTCCTCACACACTCCACTCCTCACACACTCCACTCCTCACACACTCCACTCCTCACACACTCCCCTCCTCACTCACACACTCCCCTCCTCACTCACACACTCCCCTCCTCACTCACTCACCCACTCCCCTCCTCACTCACTCACCCACTCCCCTCCTCACTCACACACTCCCCTCCTCACTCACACACTCCCCTCCTCACTCACACACTCCCCTCCTCACTCACACACTCCCCTCCTCACTCACACACTCCCCTCCTCACTCACACACTCCCCTCCTCACTCACTCACACACTCCACTCCCCTCCTCACTCACCCACTCCCCTCCTCACTCACCACCCACTCCCCTCCTCACTCACCCACTCCCCTCCTCACTCACCCACACCCCTCCTCACTCACCCACTCCCCTCCTCACTCACCCACTCCCCTCCTCACTCACACACTCCCCCTCCTCACTCACACACTCCCCTCCTCACTCCCTCACACACTCCCCTCCTCACTCCCTCCTCACTCACACACACACTCCTCACACACTCCACTCCTCACACACTCCCACTCCTCACACACTCCCCCTCCTCACCCCTCACTCCCCTCCTCACCACCCTCACACACTCCCCCTCCTCACTCCCTCCTCACTCACACACACACTCCTCACACACTCCACTCCTCACACACTCCGCTCCTCACTCACTCCCCCTCCTCACTCCCCTCCTCACTCACTCACTCCCCTCCTCACTCACTCACACACTCCCCTCCTCACTCCCTCACACACTCCCCTCCTCACTCCCTCACACACTCCCCTCCTCACTCCCTCCTCACTCCCACACTCCCACACACTCCACTCCTCACACACCCACTCCTCACACACTCCACTCCTCACACACTCCCCCTCCTCACACACACCCCCTCCTCACACTCCTCACACACTCCTCACACACTCCTCACTCACACACTCCTCTCCTCACTCACACACTCCCCTCCTCACTCCCCTCACCCACTCCCCTCCTCACTCACCACTCCCCCTCCTCCTCACCACTCCCCTCCTCCTCACCACTCCCCTCCTCCTCACCACTCCCCTCCTCACTCACACACTCCCCCTCCTCACTCACACACACCCCTCCTCACTCCCCTCACCCACTCCCCTCCTCACTCACACACACCCCTCCTCACTCCCCTCACCCACTCCCCTCCTCACTCACCACTCCCCTCCTCCTCACCACTCCCCTCCTCCTCACCACTCCCCTCCTCACTCACACACTCCCCTCCTCACTCCCTCACCCACTCCCCTCCTCACTCACACACACTCCCCTCCTCACTCCCTCACCCACTCCCCTCCTCACTCCCTCACCCACTCCCCTCCTCACTCACCACCTCCCCTCCTCCTCACCACTCCCCTCCTCACTCACACACACCCCTCCTCACTCCCCTCCTCACTCACACACTCCCCTCCTCACACACACACTCCCCTCCTCACACACTCCCCTCCTCACACACTCCCCTCCTCACACACTCCCCTCCTCACTCACTCACACACTCCTCACACACTCCACTCCTCACTCACACACTCCCCTCCTCACTCACACACTCCCCTCCTCATTCCCTCACACACTCCCCTCCTCACTCCCTCACACACTCCCCTCCTCACTCACCACCTCCCCCTCCTCCTCACCACTCCCCTCCTCACTCACACACTCCCCTCCTCACTTCCCTCCTCACACACACACTCCCCTCCTCACACACACACTCCCCTCCTCACACACTCCCCCTCCTCACACACTCCCCTCCTCACACACTCCCCTCCTCACTCACACACTCCCCTCCTCATTCCCTCACACACTCCCCTCCTCACTCCCTCACACACTCCCCTCCTCACTCACCACTCCCCTCCTCCTCACCACTCCCCCCTCCTCCCTCACCACTCCCCTCCTCCTCACCACTCCCCTCCTCACTCACACACTCCCCTCCTCACTTCCCTCCTCACACACACACTCCCCTCCTCACACACACACTCCCCTCCTCACACACTCCCCTCCTCACACACTCCCCTCCTCACTTACTCACACACTCCCCTCCTCACTCCCTCACACACTCCCCTCCTCACTCCCTCCTCACTCACACACACACTCCTCACACACTCCACTCCTCACACACTCCACTCCTCACACACTCCACTCCTCACACACTCCCCCTCCTCACTCACACACTCCCCTCCTCACTCACACACTCCCCTCCTCACTCACTCACCCACTCCCCTCCTCACTCACTCACCCACTCCCCTCCTCACTCACACACTCCCCTCCTCACTCACACACTCCCCTCCTCACTCACACACTCCCCTCCTCACTCACACACTCCCCTCCTCACTCACACACTCCCCTCCTCACTCACACACTCCCCTCCTCACTCACTCACACACTCCACTCCCCTCCTCACTCACCCACTCCCCTCCTCACTCACCCACTCCCCTCCTCACTCACCCACTCCCCTCCTCACTCACCCACTCCCCTCCTCACTCACCCACTCCCCTCCTCACTCACCCACTCCCCTCCTCACTCACACACTCCCCTCCTCACTCACACACTCCCCTCCTCACTCACACACTCCCCTCCTCACTCACTCCCCACACTCCACTCCCCTCCTCACTCACCCACTCCCCCCCTCACTCACCCACTCCCCTCCTCACTCACCCACTCCCCTCCTCACTCACCCACTCCCCTCCTCACTCACCCACTCCCCTCCTCACTCACCCACTCCCCTCCTCACTCACCCACCCCTCCTCACTCACCCACTCCCCTCCTCACTCACTCACACACTCCACTCCTCACACACTCCACTCCTCACTCACCCACTCCCCTCCTCACACACTCCCTCCTCACTCACTCACACACTCCCCTCCTCACTCACACACTCCCCTCCTCACTCACTCACACACTCACCTCCTCACTCACACACTCCCCTCCTCACTCACACACTCCCCTCCTCACTCACACACTCCCCTCCTCACTCACCCACACACCCCCTCCTCACTCACTCACTCCCCTCCTCACTCACACACTCCCCTCCTCACTCACTCACTCCCCTCCTCACTCACTCACACACCTCACACACTCCACTCCTCACTCACTCACACACTCCCCTCCTCACTCCCTCACACACTCACTCCCCTCCTCACTCACACACTCCCCCTCCTCACTCACCACTCCCCCTCCTCCTCACCACTCCCCTCCTCACTCACACACTCCCCTCCTCACTCACCACTCCCCTCCTCCTCACCACTCCCCCTCCTCACACACACACTCCCCTCCTCACACACTCCCCTCCTCACACACTCCCCTCCTCACTCACTCACACCTCACACACTCCACTCCTCACTCACACTCCCCTCCTCACTCACACACTCCCCTCCTCACTCACACACTCCCCTCCTCACTCCCTCACACACTCCCCTCCTCACTCACACACTCCCCTCCTCACTCCCCTCCTCACTCACACACTCCCCTCCTCACACACACACTCCCCTCCTCACACACTCCCCTCCTCACTCACACACACTCCCCTCCTCACTCACACACTCCCCTCCTCACTGCCTCACACACTCCCCTCCTCACTCCCTCACACACTCCCCTCCTCACTCCCTCACACACTCCCCTCCTCACTCCCTCACACACTCCCTCCTCACTCCCTCCTCACTCACACACACACTCCTCACACACTCCACTCCTCACACACTCCACTCCTCACTCCCTCACTCACTCCCCTCCTCACACACTCCCCTCCTCACTCCCTCCTCACTCACACACACACTCCTCACACACTCCGCTCCTCACTCACTCCCCTCCTCACTCACTCCCCTCCTCACTCACTCACACACACACTCCCCTCCTCACTCCCTCACACACTCCCCTCCTCACTCCCTCCTCACTCCCACACTCCTCACACACTCCACTCCTCACACACTCCCCTCCTCACACACTCCCCTCCTCACTCACACACTCCTCACACACTCCACTCCTCACACACTCCACTCCTCACTCACACCCCTCCTCACTCACACACTCCCCTCCTCACTCCCTCACCCACTCCCCTCCTCACCCACCACTCCCCTCCTCACCCACCACTCCCCTCCTCACTCACTCCCCTCCTCACTCCCTCACCCACTCCCCTCCTCCTCACCACTCCCCTCCTCACTCACTCACACACTCCCCTCCTCACTCCCTCACACACTCCCCCTCCTCACTCCCTCCTCACTCACACACACACTCCTCACACACTCCACTCCTCACACACTCCACTCCTCACACACTCCACTCCTCACACACTCCACTCCTCACTCACACACTCCCCTCCTCACACACTCCACTCCTCACTCACACACTCCCCTCACTCCTCACTCACACACTCCCCTCCTCACTCACACACTCCCCTCCTCACTCCCTTCCTCACTCCCTCACACACTCCCCTCCTCACTCCCTCACACACTCCCCTCCTCACTCCCTCCTCACTCACACACACTCCTCACACACTCCACTCCTCACACACTCCACTCCTCACACACTCCCCTCCTCACTCCCTCACTCACTCACTCACTCCCTCACTCACTCCCCTCCTCACTCACTCACACACTCCCCTCCTCACTCACTCACACACTCCGCTCCTCACTCACTCCCCTCCTCACTCACCTCCTCACTCACTCACACACTCCGCTCCTCACTCACTCACACACTCCGCTCCTCACTCACTCCCCTCCTCACTCACTCACACACTCCGCTCCTCACTCACTCACACACTCCGCTCCTCACTCACTCCCCTCCTCACTCACTCCCCTCCTCACACACTCCCCTCCTCACACACTCCCCTCCTCACTCACCACTCCCCTCCTCACCCACCACTCCCCTCCTCACCCACCACTCCCCTCCTCACTCACTCCCCTCCTCACTCCCTCACCCACTCCCCTCCTCCTCACCACTCCCCTCCTCACTCACTCACACACTCCCCTCCTCACTCCCTCCTCACTCACACACACACTCCTCACACACTCCACTCCTCACACACTCCACTCTTCACACACTCCACTCTTCACACACTCCACTCCTCACTCACACACTCCCCTCCTCACTCACACACTCCCCTCCTCACACACTCCACTCCTCACTCACACACTCCCCTCACTCCTCACTCACACACTCCCCTCCTCACTCACACACTCCCCTCCTCACTCCCCTCCTCACTCCCTCACACACTCCCCTCCTCACTCCCTCACACACTCCCCTCCTCACTCCCTCCTCACTCACACACACTCCTCACACACTCCACTCCTCACACACTCCACTCCTCACACACTCCCCTCCTCACTCCCTCACTCACTCACCTCCTCACTCCCTCACTCACTCCCCTCCTCACTCACTCACACTCCCCTCCTCACTCACTCACACACTCCGCTCCTCACTCACTCCCCTCCTCACTCACACACTCCCCTCCTCACACACTCCCCTCCTCACACACTCCCCTCCTCACACACTCACACACTCCCCTCCTCACACACTCCCCTCCTCACACACTCCCCTCCTCACACACTCCCCTCCTCACACACTCCACTCCTCACACACTCCACTCCTCACACACTCACACACTCCCCTCCTCACTCCCTCACACACTCCCCTCCTCACTCCCTCCCCTCCTCACTCCCTCCCCTCATCACTCCCTCACACACTCCCCTCCTCACTCCCTCCCCTCCTCACTCCCCTCCCCTCCTCACTCCCTCCCCTCCTCACTCACTCACACACTCCCCTCCTCACTCACTCACACACTCCGCTCCTCACTCACTCCCCTCCTCACTCACTCACACACTCCCCTCCTCACACACTCCCCTCCTCACACACTCCCCTCCTCACACACTCCCCTCACACACTCCCCTCCTCACCCACTCCCCTCCTCACACACTCCGCTCCTCACTCACTCCCCTCCTCACTCACTCACACACTCCCCTCCTCACTCCCTCACCCACTCCCTCACCCACTCACCACTCCCCTCCTCCTCACCACTCCCCTCCTCCTCACCACTCCCCTCCTCACTCACACACTCCCCTCCTCACTCACACACACCCCTCCTCACTCCCCTCCTCACTCACTCCCCTCCTCACACACCCACTCCCCTCCTCACTCCCTCACCCACTCCCCTCCTCACTCACACACTCCCCTCCTCACTCACACACACCCCTCCTCACTCCCCTCCTCACTCACACACACACACTCCCCTCCTCACACACTCCCCTCCTCACTCACTCACACACTCCTCACACACTCCACTCCTCACTCACACACTCCCCTCCTCACTCACACACTCCCCTCCTCACTCACACACACCCCTCCTCACTCCCCTCCTCACTCACACACACACACTCCCCTCCTCACACACTCCCCTCCTCACTCACTCACACACTCCCCTCCTCACTCCCTCACACACTCCCCTCCTCACTCCCTCACACACTCCCCTCCTCCTCACCACTCCCCTCCTCACTCACACACTCCCCTCCTCACTCCCCTCCTCACTCCCCTCCTCACTCACACACTCCCCTCCTCACACACACACTCCCCTCCTCACACACACACTCCCCTCCTCACCCACTCCCCTCCTCACCCACTCCCCTCCTCACACACTCCCCTCCTCACTCACACACTCCCCTCCTCACTCACACACTCCCCTCCTCACTCCCTCACACACTCCGCTCCTCACTCACTCACACACTCCGCTCCTCACTCACTCACTCCGCTCCTCACTCACTCCCCTCCTCACTCACTCACACACTCCGCTCCTCACTCACTCACACACTCCGCTCCTCACTCACTCCCCTCCTCACTCACTCACACACTCCACTCCTCACACACTCCCCTCCTCACACACTCCCCTCCTCACACACTCCCCTCCTCACTCACTCACACACTCCCCTCCTCACACACTCCACTCCTCACTCCCTCCCCTCCTCACTCCCTCCCCTCCTCACTCACTCACACACTCCCCTCCTCACTCACTCACACACTCCCCTCCTCACCCACTCCCCTCCTCACCCACTCCCCTCCTCACACACTCCGCTCCTCACTCACTCCCCTCCTCACTCACACACTCCCCTCCTCACTCCCTCACCACTCCCCTCCTCCTCACCACTCCCCTCCTCACTCACACACTCCCCGCCTCACTCACACACTCCCCGCCTCACTCACACACTCCCCGCCTCACTCACACACTCCCCTCCTCACTCACACACTCCCCTCCTCACTCACACACACCCCTCCTCACTCCCCTCCTCCTCACACACACACTCCCCTCCTCACTCCCTCACCCACTCCCCTCCTCACTCCCTCACCCACTCCCCTCCTCACTCACCACTCCCCTCCTCACTCACACACTCCCCTCCTCACTCACACACACCCCTCCTCACTCCCCTCCTCACTCACACACTCCCCTCCTCACTCACACACTCCCCTCCTCACACACACTCCCCTCCTCACACACACCCCTCCTCACTCACTCACACACTCCACACACACTCACACACTCCACTCCTCACTCACACACACCCCTCCTCACTCCCTCACACACACCCCCCACCTCACTCCCTCACACACCCCCCACCACCACTCCCCCTCCTCACTCACACACCCCCCTCCTCACTCACACACTCCCCACCTCACTCACACACTCCCCTCCTCACACACACACTCCCCTCCTCACACACACACTCCCCTCCTCACACACACACACCCCCTCCTCACTCACACACTCCCCTCCTCACTCCCCCTCCTCACTCACACACTCCCCTCCTCACTCACACACTCCCCTCCTCACCCACTCCCCTCCTCACCCACTCCCCTCCTCACACACCTCCCCTCCTCACACACTCCCCTCCTCACACACTCCCCTCCTCACTCACTCCCCTCCTCACTCACTCACACACTCCCCTCCTCACTCCCTCACCCACTCCCCTCCTCACTCACCACTCCCCTCCTCACTCACACACTCCCCTCCTCACTCACTCACACACTCCCCTCCTCACTCACACACTCCCCTCCTCACTCCCTCACACACTCCCCTCCTCACTCACCACTCCCCTCCTCCTCACCACTCCCCTCCTCACTCACACACTCCCCTCCTCACTCACACACTCCACTCCTCACTCACACACTCCACTCCTCACTCACACACTCCCCTCCTCACTCACACACTCCCCTCCTCACTCCCTCACACACTCCGCTCCTCACTCACTCACACACTCCGCTCCTCACTCACTCACACACTCCGCTCCTCACTCACTCACACACTCCGCTCCTCACTCACTCACACACTCCGCTCCTCACTCACTCCCCTCCTCACTCACTCACACACTCCGCTCCTCACTCACTCACACACTCCGCTCCTCACTCACTCCCCTCCTCACTCACTCACACACTCCCCTCCTCACTCACTCACACACTCCCCTCCTCACACACTCCCCTCCTCACACACTCCCCTCCTCACCACTCACACACTCCCCTCCTCACACACCCCACTCCTCACACACTCACACACTCCCCTCCTCACACACTCCACTCCTCACACACTCCACTCCTCACACACTCCCCTCCTCACTCCCTCACACACTCCCCTCCTCACCCACTCCCCTCCTCACACACTCCGCTCCTCACCACTCCCCTCCTCACTCACCCACTCCCCTCCTCACCCACTCCCCACCTCACTCACCACTCCCCTCCTCCTCACCACTCCCTCCTCACTCACACACTCCCCTCCTCACTCACACACTCCCCTCCTCACTCACACACACCCCTCCTCACTCCCCTCCTCACTCACCTCCCCTCCTCACACACACACTCCCCCTCCTCACACACTCCCCTCCTCACTCACTCACACACTCCTCACACACTCCACTCCTCACTCACACACTCCCCTCCTCACTCACACACTCCCCTCCTCACTCCCCTCCTCACTCACACACACCCCTCCTCACTCACACACTCCCCTCCTCACACACACACTCCCCTCCTCACACACACACTCCCCTCCTCACACACACACTCCCCTCCTCACTCACTCCCCTCCTCACTCCCTCACACACTCCCCTCCTCACTCCCTCCTCACTCACACACACACTCCTCACACACACACTCCCTCACACACTCCCCTCCTCACACACACACTCCCCTCCTCACTCACTCCCCTCCTCACTTACTCACACACTCCCCTCCTCACTCCCTCACACACTCCCCTCCTCACTCCCTCCTCACTCACACACACACTCCTCACACACACACTCCTCACACACTCCACTCCTCACACACTCCCACTCCTCACACACTCCACTCCTCACACACTCCACTCCTCACTCCCTCACACACTCCCCTCCTCACTCACTCACACACTCCCCTCCTCACTCACACACTCCCCTCCTCACTCACTCACACTCCCCTCCTCACTCACTCACACACTCCGCTCCTCACTCACTCCCCTCCTCACTCACACACTCCCCTCCTCACACACTCCCCTCCTCACACACTCCCCTCCTCACACACTCACACTCCCCTCCTCACACACTCCCCTCCTCACACACTCCCCTCCTCACACACTCCACTCCTCACACACTCCACTCCTCACACACTCACACACTCCCCTCCCACTCCCTCACACACTCCCCTCCTCACTCCCTCCCCTCCTCACTCCCTCCCCTCATCACTCCCTCACACACACCCCTCCTCACCCCTCCCCTCCTCACTCCCTCCCCTCCTCACACCCTCCCCCTCCTCACTCCACTCACACACTCCCCTCCTCACTCACTCACACACTCCGCCCTCACTCACTCCCCTCCTCACTCACTCACACACTCCCCTCCACACACACTCCCCTCCTCACACACTCCCCTCCTCACACACTCCCCTCACACACTCCCCTCCCACCCCACTCCCCACCTCACACACACCGCTCCTCACTCACTCCCCTCCTCACTCACTCACACACTCCCCTCCTCACTCCCACACCCACTCCCCTCACCCACTCACCACACCCCTCCTCCTCACCACTCCCCTCCTCCTCACCACTCCCCTCCTCACTCACACACTCCCCTCCTCACTCACACACACCCCACCACACTCCCCTCCTCACTCACTCCCCTCCTCACACACCCACTCCCCCTCCTCACTCCCTCACCCACTCCCCTCCTCACTCACACACTCCCCTCCTCACTCACACACACCCCTCCTCACACCCCTCCTCACTCACACACACACACTCCCCTCCTCACACACTCCCCTCCTCACTCACTCACACACTCCTCACACACTCCACTCCTCACTCACACACTCCCCTCCTCACTCACACACTCCCCTCCTCACTCACACACACCCCTCCTCACTCCCCTCCTCACTCACACACACACACTCCCCTCCTCACACACTCCCCTCCTCACTCACTCACACACTCCCCTCCTCACTCCCTCACACACTCCCCTCCTCACTCCCTCACACACTCCCCTCCTCCTCACCACTCCCCTCCTCACTCACACACTCCCCTCCTCACTCCCCTCCTCACTCCCCTCCTCACTCACACACTCCCCTCCTCACACACACACTCCCCTCCTCACACACACACTCCCCTCCTCACCCACTCCCCTCCTCACCCACTCCCCTCCTCACACACTCCCCTCCTCACTCACACACTCCCCTCCTCACTCACACACTCCCCTCCTCACTCCCTCACACACTCCGCTCCTCACTCACTCACACACTCCGCTCCTCACTCACTCACTCCGCTCCTCACTCACTCCCCTCCTCACTCACTCACACACTCCGCTCCTCACTCACTCACACACTCCGCTCCTCACTCACTCCCCTCCTCACTCACTCACACACTCCACTCCTCACACACTCCCCTCCTCACACACTCCCCTCCTCACACACTCCCCTCCTCACTCACTCACACACTCCCCTCCTCACACACTCCACTCCTCACTCCCTCCCCTCCTCACTCCCTCCCCTCCTCACTCACTCACACACTCCCCTCCTCACTCACTCACACACTCCCCTCCTCACCCACTCCCCTCCTCACCCACTCCCCTCCTCACACACTCCGCTCCTCACTCACTCCCCTCCTCACTCACACACTCCCCTCCTCACTCCCTCACCACTCCCCTCCTCCTCACCACTCCCCTCCTCACTCACACACTCCCCGCCTCACTCACACACTCCCCGCCTCACTCACACACTCCCCTCCTCACTCACACACTCCCCTCCTCACTCACACACACCCCTCCTCACTCCCCTCCTCCTCACACACACACTCCCCTCCTCACTCCCTCACCCACTCCCCTCCTCACTCCCTCACCCACTCCCCTCCTCACTCACCACTCCCCTCCTCACTCACACACTCCCCTCCTCACTCACACACACCCCTCCTCACTCCCCTCCTCACTCACACACTCCCCTCCTCACTCACACACTCCCCTCCTCACACACACTCCCCTCCTCACACACTCCCCTCCTCACTCACTCACACACTCCTCACACACTCCACTCCTCACTCACACACTCCCCTCCTCACTCCCTCACACACTCCCCTCCTCACTCCCTCACACACTCCCCTCCTCACTCCCCTCCTCACTCACACACTCCCCTCCTCACTCACACACTCCCCTCCTCACTCACACACTCCCCTCCTCACACACACACTCCCCTCCTCACACACACACTCCCCTCCTCACACACACACTCCCCTCCTCACTCACACACTCCCCTCCTCACTCCCCTCCTCACTCACACACTCCCCTCCTCACTCACACACTCCCCTCCTCACTCACACACTCCCCTCCTCACCCACTCCCCTCCTCACCCACTCCCCTCCTCACACACTCCCCTCCTCACACACTCCCCTCCTCACACACTCCCCTCCTCACTCACTCCCCTCCTCACTCACTCACACACTCCCCTCCTCACTCCCTCACCCACTCCCCTCCTCACTCACCACTCCCCTCCTCACTCACACACTCCCCTCCTCACTCACTCACACACTCCCCTCCTCACTCACACACTCCCCTCCTCACTCCCTCACACACTCCCCTCCTCACTCACCACTCCCCTCCTCCTCACCACTCCCCTCCTCACTCACACACTCCCCTCCTCACTCACACACTCCACTCCTCACTCACACACTCCACTCCTCACTCACACACTCCCCTCCTCACTCACACACTCCCCTCCTCACTCCCTCACACACTCCGCTCCTCACTCACTCACACACTCCGCTCCTCACTCACTCACACACTCCGCTCCTCACTCACTCACACACTCCGCTCCTCACTCACTCACACACTCCGCTCCTCACTCACTCCCCTCCTCACTCACTCACACACTCCGCTCCTCACTCACTCACACACTCCGCTCCTCACTCACTCCCCTCCTCACTCACTCACACACTCCCCTCCTCACTCACTCACACACTCCCCTCCTCACACACTCCCCTCCTCACACACTCCCCTCCTCACTCACTCACACACTCCCCTCCTCACACACTCCACTCCTCACACACTCACACACTCCCCTCCTCACACACTCCACTCCTCACACACTCCACTCCTCACACACTCCCCTCCTCACTCCCTCACACACTCCCCTCCTCACCCACTCCCCTCCTCACACACTCCGCTCCTCACTCACTCCCCTCCTCACTCACCCACTCCCCTCCTCACCCACTCCCCTCCTCACTCACCACTCCCCTCCTCCTCACCACTCCCCTCCTCACTCACACACTCCCCTCCTCACTCACACACTCCCCTCCTCACTCACACACACCCCTCCTCACTCCCCTCCTCACTCACTCCCCTCCTCACACACACACTCCCCTCCTCACACACTCCCCTCCTCACTCACTCACACACTCCTCACACACTCCACTCCTCACTCACACACTCCCCTCCTCACTCACACACTCCCCTCCTCACTCCCCTCCTCACTCACACACTCCCCTCCTCACTCACACACTCCCCTCCTCACACACACACTCCCCTCCTCACACACACACTCCCCTCCTCACACACACACTCCCCTCCTCACTCACTCCCCTCCTCACTCCCTCACACACTCCCCTCCTCACTCCCTCCTCACTCACACACACACTCCTCACACACACACTCCTCACACACTCCCCTCCTCACACACACAC
The DNA here is from genome assembly GCA_036250195.1 of Mixophyes australis. Classification (NCBI taxonomy): domain Eukaryota; kingdom Metazoa; phylum Chordata; class Amphibia; order Anura; family Limnodynastidae; genus Mixophyes; species Mixophyes australis. Next base: position 52,905 of record JAVHZZ010000325.1, on the reverse strand, counting down.
TCCCCTCCTCACTCACTCCCCTCCTCACTTACTCACACACTCCCCTCCTCACTCCCTCACACACTCCCCTCCTCACTCCCTCCTCACTCACACACACACTCCTCACACACACACTCCTCACACACTCCACTCCTCACACACTCCACTCCTCACACACTCCACTCCTCACACACTCCACTCCTCACACACTCCACTCCTCACTCCCTCACACACTCCCCTCCTCACTCACTCACACACTCCCCTCCTCACTCACACACTCCCCTCCTCACTCACACACTCCCCTCCTCACTCACACACTCCCCTCCTCACTCACTCACACACTCCACTCCCCTCCTCACTCACCCACTCCCCTCCTCACTCACTCACACACTCCACTCCCCTCCTCACTCACCCACTCCCCTCCTCACTCACCCACTCCCCTCCTCACTCACCCACTCCCCTCCTCACTCACCCACTCCCCTCCTCACTCACTCCCCTCCTCACTCACCCACTCCCCTCCTCACTCACACACACACTCCCCTCCTCACTCACACACACACTCCCCTCCTCACTCACACACTCCCTTCCTCACTCACACACTCCCTTCCTCACTCACACACTCCCCTCCTCACTCACACACTCCCCTCCTCACTCACCCACTCCCCTCCTCACTCCCTCACACACTCCCCTCCTCACTCCCTCACACACTCCGCTCCTCACTCACTCACACACTCCGCTCCTCACTCACACACTCCGCTCCTCACTCACTCCCCTCCTCACTCACTCACACACTCCGCTCCTCACTCACTCACACACTCCGCTCCTCACTCACTCCCCTCCTCACTCACTCACACACTCCCCTCCTCACACACTCCCCTCCTCACACACTCCCCTCCTCACTCCCCTCCTCACTCCCTCCCCTCCTCACTCCCTCCCCTCCTCACTCACTCACACACTCCCCTCCTCACTCACTCACACACTCCCCTCCTCACTCACTCACACACTCCCCTCCTCACTCCCTCACACACTCCCCTCCTCACTCCCTCCTCACTCACACACACACTCCTCACACACTCCACTCCTCACACACTCCACTCCTCACACACTCCACTCCTCACACACTCCACTCCTCACACACTCCACTCCTCACTCACACACTCCCCTCCTCACACACTCCACTCCTCACTCACACACTCCCCTCACTCCTCACTCACACACTCCCCTCCTCACTCACACACTCCCCTCCTCACTCCCTTCCTCACTCCCTCACACACTCCCCTCCTCACTCCCTCACACACTCCCCTCCTCACTCCACTCCTCACACACTCCACTCCTCACACACTCCCCTCCTCACTCCCTCACTCACTCACTCACTCCCTCACTCACTCCCCTCCTCACTCACTCACACACTCCCCTCCTCACTCACTCACACACTCCGCTCCTCACTCACTCCCCTCCTCACTCACCTCCTCACTCACTCACACACTCCGCTCCTCACTCACTCACACACTCCGCTCCTCACTCACTCCCCTCCTCACTCACTCACACACTCCGCTCCTCACTCACTCACACACTCCGCTCCTCACTCACTCCCCTCCTCACACACTCCCCTCCTCACACACTCCCCTCCTCACTCACCACTCCCCTCCTCACCCACCACTCCCCTCCTCACCCACCACTCCCCTCCTCACCCACCACTCCCCTCCTCACTCACTCCCCTCCTCACTCCCTCACCCACTCCCCTCCTCCTCACCACTCCCCTCCTCACTCACTCACACACTCCCCTCCTCACTCACACACACACTCCTCACACACTCCACTCCTCACACACTCCACTCTTCACACACTCCACTCTTCACACACTCCACTCCTCACTCACACACTCCCCTCCTCACTCACACACTCCCCTCCTCACACACTCCACTCCTCACTCACACACTCCCCTCACTCCTCACTCACACACTCCCCTCCTCACTCACACACTCCCCTCCTCACTCCCCTCCTCACTCCCTCACACACTCCCCTCCTCACTCCCTCACACACTCCCCTCCTCACTCCCTCCTCACTCACACACACTCCTCACACACTCCACTCCTCACACACTCCACTCCTCACACACTCCACTCCTCACACACTCCACTCCTCACACACTCCCCTCCTCACTCCCTCACTCACTCCCCTCCTCACTCACTCACACACTCCCCTCCTCACTCACTCACACACTCCGCTCCTCACTCACTCCCCTCCTCACTCACACACTCCCCTCCTCACCCACTCCCCTCCTCACACACTCCCCTCCTCACTCACACACACCCCTCCTCACTCCCCTCCTCACACACCCACTCCCCTCCTCACTCCCTCACCCACTCCCCTCCTCACTCCCTCACCCACTCCCCTCCTCACTCCCTCACCCACTCCCCTCCTCACTCACACACTCCCCTCCTCACTCCCCTCCTCACTCACACACACACACTCCCCTCCTCACACACTCCCCTCCTCACTCACTCACACACTCCTCACTCACTCCCCTCCTCACTCACACACTCCCCTCCTCACTCACACACTCCCCTCCTCACTCCCTCACACACTCCCCTCCTCACTCCCTCACACACTCCCCTCCTCACTCCCTCACACACTCCCCTCCTCACTCCCTCACACACTCCCCTCCTCACTCCCTCACACACTCCCCTCCTCCTCACCACTCCCCTCCTCACTCACACACTCCCCTCCTCACTCCCCTCCTCACTCCCCTCCTCACTCACACACTCCCCTCCTCACACACACACTCCCCTCCTCACACACACACTCCCCTCCTCACCCACTCCCCTCCTCACCCACTCCCCTCCTCACACACTCCCCTCCTCACTCACACACTCCCCTCCTCACTCACACACTCCCCTCCTCACTCCCTCACACACTCCGCTCCTCACTCACTCACACACTCCGCTCCTCACTCACTCACTTCCGCTCCTCACTCACTCCCCTCCTCACTCACTCACACACTCCGCTCCTCACTCACTCACACACTCCGCTCCTCACTCACTCCCCTCCTCACTCACTCACACACTCCACTCCTCACACACTCCCCTCCTCACACACTCCCCTCCTCACACACTCCCCTCCTCACTCACTCACACACTCCCCTCCTCACACACTCCACTCCTCACTCCCTCCCCTCCTCACTCCCTCCCCTCCTCACTCACTCACACACTCCCCTCCTCACTCACTCACACACTCCCCTCCTCACCCACTCCCCTCCTCACCCACTCCCCTCCTCACACACTCCGCTCCTCACTCACTCCCCTCCTCACTCACACACTCCCCTCCTCACTCCCTCACCACTCCCCTCCTCCTCACCACTCCCCTCCTCACTCACACACTCCCCGCCTCACTCACACACTCCCCGCCTCACTCACACACTCCCCTCCTCACTCACACACTCCCCTCCTCACTCACACACACCCCTCCTCACTCCCCTCCTCCTCACACACACACTCCCCTCCTCACTCCCTCACCCACTCCCCTCCTCACTCCCTCACCCACTCCCCTCCTCACTCACCACTCCCCTCCTCACTCACACACTCCCCTCCTCACTCACACACACCCCTCCTCACTCCCCTCCTCACTCACACACTCCCCTCCTCACACACACTCCCCTCCTCACACACTCCCCTCCTCACTCACTCACACACTCCTCACACACTCCACTCCTCACTCACACACTCCCCTCCTCACTCCCTCACACACTCCCCTCCTCACTCCCTCACACACTCCCCTCCTCACTCCCTCACACACTCCCCTCCTCACTCCCCTCCTCACTCACACACTCCCCTCCTCACTCACACACTCCCCTCCTCACTCACACACTCCCCTCCTCACACACACACTCCCCTCCTCACACACACACTCCCCTCCTCACACACACACTCCCCTCCTCACTCACACACTCCCCTCCTCACTCCCCTCCTCACTCACACACTCCCCTCCTCACCCACTCCCCTCCTCACCCACTCCCCTCCTCACACACTCCCCTCCTCACACACTCCCCTCCTCACACACTCCCCTCCTCACTCACTCCCCTCCTCACTCACTCACACACTCCCCTCCTCACTCACCACTCCCCTCCTCACTCACACACTCCCCTCCTCACTCACTCACACACTCCCCTCCTCACTCACACACTCCCCTCCTCACTCCCTCACACACTCCCCTCCTCACTCACCACTCCCCTCCTCCTCACCACTCCCCTCCTCACTCACACACTCCCCTCCTCACTCACACACTCCACTCCTCACTCACACACTCCACTCCTCACTCACACACTCCCCTCCTCACTCACACACTCCCCTCCTCACTCCCTCACACACTCCGCTCCTCACTCACTCACACACTCCGCTCCTCACTCACTCACACACTCCGCTCCTCACTCACTCACACACTCCGCTCCTCACTCACTCACACACTCCGCTCCTCACTCACTCCCCTCCTCACTCACTCACACACTCCGCTCCTCACTCACTCACACACTCCGCTCCTCACTCACTCCCCTCCTCACTCACACACTCCCCTCCTCACTCACTCACACACTCCCCTCCTCACACACTCCCCTCCTCACACACTCCCCTCCTCACACACTCCCCTCCTCACACACTCCCCTCCTCACTCACTCACACACTCCCCTCCTCACACACTCCACTCCTCACACACTCACACACTCCCCTCCTCACACACTCCACTCCTCACACACTCCACTCCTCACACACTCCACTCCTCACACACTCCCCTCCTCACTCCCTCACACACTCCCCTCCTCACCCACTCCCCTCCTCACACACTCCGCTCCTCACTCACTCCGCTCCTCACTCACTCCCCTCCTCACTCACTCCCCTCCTCACTCACCCACTCCCCTCCTCACCCACTCCCCTCCTCACTCACCACTCCCCTCCTCCTCACCACTCCCCTCCTCACTCACACACTCCCCTCCTCACTCACACACTCCCCTCCTCACTCACACACACCCCTCCTCACTCCCCTCCTCACTCACTCCCCTCCTCACACACACACTCCCCTCCTCACACACTCCCCTCCTCACTCACTCACACACTCCTCACACACTCCACTCCTCACTCACACACTCCCCACCTCACACACACACTCCCCCTCACTCCCACACCTCCACACTCACACACTCCCCTCCTCACTCACACACCCCCTCCTCACACACACACCCCCTCCTCACACACACACTCCCCTCCTCACACACACACTCCCCTCCTCACTCCACTCCCCTCCTCACTCCCCTCACACACTCCCCTCCTCACTCCCCTCCACACTCACACACACACTCCTCACACACACACTCCTCACACACTCCCCTCCTCACACACACACTCCCCTCCTCACTCACTCCCCTCCTCACTTACTCACACACTCCCCCTCCTCACTCCCTCACACACTCCCCTCCTCACTCCCTCCTCACTCACACCACACTCCTCACACACACACTCCTCACACACTCCACTCCTCACACACTCCACTCCTCACACACTCCACTCCTCACACACTCCACTCCTCACACACTCCCCTCCACACTCACACACTCCCCTCCTCACTCACACACTCCCCTCCTCACTCACTCACACACTCCCCTCCTCACTCACACACTCCCCTCCTCACTCACACACTCCCCTCCTCACTCACTCACACACTCCACTCCCCTCCTCACTCACCCACTCCCCTCCTCACTCACTCACACACTCCACTCCCTCCTCACTCACCCACTCCCCTCCTCACTCACCCACTCCCCTCCTCACTCACCCACTCCCCTCCTCACTCACCCCACTCCCCTCCTCACTCACCACACACACTCCCCTCCCTCACTCACACACTCCCTTCCTCACTCACACACTCCCTTCCTCACTCACACACTCCCCTCCTCACTCACACACTCCCCTCCTCACTCACCCACTCCCCTCCTCACTCCCTCACACACTCCGCTCCTCACTCACTCACACACTCCGCTCCTCACTCACACACTCCGCTCCTCACTCACTCCCCTCCTCACTCACTCACACACTCCGCTCCTCACTCACTCACACACTCCGCTCCTCACTCACTCCCCCCTCACTCACTCACACACTCCCCTCCTCACACACTCCCCTCCTCACACACCCCCTCCTCACACACTCCCCTCCTCACTCACTCACACACTCCCCTCCTCACACACTCCACTCCTCACACACTCCCCTCCTCACACACTCCCCTCCTCCACTCCCCTCCTCACTCCCTCCCCTCCTCACTCCCTCCCCTCCCCTCACTCACTCACACACTCCCCTCCTCACTCACTCACACACTCCCCTCCTCACTCACTCACACACTCCCCTCCTCACTCACTCACACACTCCCCTCCTCACCCACTCCCCTCCTCACACACTCCGCTCCTCACTCACTCCCCTCCTCACTCACACACTCCCCTCCTCACCCACTCCCCTCCTCACTCACCACTCCCCTCCTCCTCACCACTCCCCTCCTCCTCACCACTCCCCTCCTCACCACACACTCCCCTCCTCACTCACACACTCCCCTCCTCACTCACACACACCTCTCCTCACTCACTCCCCTCCTCACTCCCTCACCCACTCCCCTCCTCACTCCCACCCACTCCCCTCCTCACTCCCTCACCCACTCCCCTCCTCACTCCCTCACCCACTCCCCTCCTCCCTCACCCACTCCCCTCCTCACTCACCACTCCCCTCCTCCTCACCACTCCCCTCCTCACTCACACACTCCCCTCCTCACTCACACACACCCCCTCCTCACTCCCCTCCTCACTCACACACTCCCCTCCTCACACACACACTGCCCTCCTCACACACTCCCCCTCCTCACTCACACACCCTCACACACTCCACTCCTCACTCACACACTCCCCTCCTCACTCACACACTCCCCTCCTCACACACACACTCCCCACCTCACACACACACTCCCCTCCTCACACACTCCCCTCCTCACACACTCCCCTCCTCACTCACTCACACACTCCCCTCCTCACTACTCACACACTCCCTCCCACTCCCTCACACACTCCCCTCCTCACTCCCTCCTCACTCACACACACACTCCTCACACCACACACCCTCACACACACACACTCCTCACACACTCCACTCCTCACACACTCCACTCCTCACACACTCCCCTCCTCACCACACTCACCCACTCCCCCTCCTCACTCACTCCCCTCCTCACTCACTCACACACTCCCCTCCTCACTCACACACTCCCCTCCTCACTCACACACTCCACTCCCCTCCTCACTCACCCACACCCCTCCACACTCACTCACACACTCCACTCCTCACTCACCCACTCCCCTCCTCACTCACCCACTCCCCTCCTCACTCACCCACTCCCCTCCTCACTCACTCACCCACTCCCCCTCCTCACTCACACACTCCCCTCCTCACTCACACACCCCCTCCTCACTCACACACCCCCCCTCACTCCCTCACACACTCCCCTCCTCACTCCCTCCTCACTCACACACACACTCCTCACACACTCCACTCCTCACACACTCCACTCCTCACACACTCCACTCCTCACCCCCTCACTCACTCCCCTCCTCACTCCCTCACACACTCCCCTCCTCACTCCCTCACCCACTCCCCTCCTCACTCACTCCCCTCCTCACTCACTCACACACTCCCCCTCCTCACTCACACACTCCCCTCCTCACTCACACACTCCACTCCCCTCCTCACTCACCCACTCCCCTCCTCACTCACTCACACACTCCACTCCTCACTCACCCACTCCCCTCCTCACCACCCACTCCCCTCCTCACTCACCCACTCCCCTCCTCACTCACCCACTCCCCTCCTCACCACTCACCCACTCCCCTCCTCACTCACACACTCCCCTCCTCACTCACACACTCCCCTCCTCACTCCCTCACACACTCCCCTCCTCACTCCCTCACACACTCCCCTCCTCACTCCCTCCTCACCTCACACACACACTCCTCACACACTCCACTCCTCACACACTCCACTCCTCACACACTCCACTCCTCACTCCCTCACTCACCCTCCCCTCCTCACTCCCTCACACACTCCCCTCCTCACTCCCCACCACTCCCCTCCTCACTCCCTCACACACTCCCCTCCTCACTCCCTCACCCACTCCCCTCCTCACTCACTCCCCTCCTCACTCACTCACACACTCCCCTCCTCACTCACTCACACACTCCCCCTCCTCACTCCCTCACACACTCCCCTCCTCACTCCCTCACACACTCCCCTCCTCACTCCCTCCTCACTCCCACACTCCTCACACACTCCCCTCCTCACTCACACACCCTCACACACTCCACTCCTCACTCACACACTCCCCTCCTCACTCACACACTCCCCTCCTCACTCACACACTCCCCTCCTCACTCACTCACACACTCCCCTCCTCACTCACACACTCCCCTCCTCACTCACTCACTCCCCTCCTCACTCACACACTCCCCTCCTCACTCACTCACTCCCCTCCTCACTCCCCTCCTCACTCACCACTCCCCTCCTCCTCACCACTCCCCTCCTCACACACACACTCCCCTCCTCACACACACACTCCCCTCCTCACACACTCCCCTCCTCACTCACTCACACACTCCCCTCCTCACTCACTCCACTCCTCACTCACACACTCCCCTCCTCACTCACACACTCCCCTCCTCACTCACACACTCCCCTCCTCACTCACCTCCTCACTCACACACTCCCCTCCTCACTCACACACTCCCCTCCTCACTCACTCACTCCCTCACACACTCCCCTCCTCACTCCCTCACTCCCCTCCTCACTCCCTCACTCACTCACACACTCCCCTCCTCACCCACTCCCCTCCTCACACACTCCGCTCCTCACTCACTCCCCTCCTCACTCACTCACACACTCCCCTCCTCACTCCCTCACCCACTCCCCTCCTCACTCCCTCACCCACTCCCCTCCTCACTCACCACTCCCCTCCTCCTCACCACTCCCCTCCTCACTCACACACTCACTCACACACTCCCCTCCTCACCCACTCCCCTCCTCACACACTCCGCTCCTCACTCACTCCCCTCCTCACTCACACACTCCCCTCCTCACTCCCTCACCCACTCCCCTCCTCACTCCCTCACACACTCCCCTCCTCACTCACCACTCCCCTCCTCCTCACCACTCCCCTCCTCCTCACCACTCCCCTCCTCACACACACACTCCCCTCCTCACACACACACTCCCCTCCTCACACACACACTCCCCTCCTCACACACACACTCCCCTCCTCACACACTCCCCCTCCTCACACACTCCCCTCCTCACTCACTCACACACTCCCCTCCTCACTTACTCACACACTCCCCCTCCTCACTCCCTCACACACTCCCCTCCTCACTCCCTCACACACTCCCCTCCTCACTCACCACTCCCCTCCTCCTCACCACTCCCCTCCTCACTCACACACTCCCCTCCTCACTCCCCTCCTCACTCACACACTCCCCTCCTCACACACACACTCCCCTCCTCACTCACACACTCCCCTCCTCACTCACACACTCCCCTCCTCACTCACACACTCCCCTCCTCACTCACACACTCCCCTCCTCACTCCCTCACACACTCCCCTCCTCACTCCCTCACACACTCCCCTCCTCACTCCCTCACACACTCCCCTCCTCACTCCCTCACACACTCCCCTCCTCACTCCCTCCTCACTCACACACACACTCCTCACACACTCCACTCCTCACACACTCCACTCCTCACACACTCCACTCCTCACTCCCTCACTCACTCCCCTCCTCACTCCCTCACCCACTCCCCTCCTCACTCCCTCACCCACTCCCCTCCTCACTCACTCCCCTCCTCACTCACTCACACACTCCCCTCCTCACTCACTCACACACTCCCCTCCTCACTCCCTCACACACTCCCCTCCTCACTCCCTCACACACTCCCCTCCTCACTCCCTCCTCACTCCCACACTCCTCACACACTCCCCTCCTCACTCACCTCCTCACTCACACACTCCTCACACACTCCACTCCTCACTCACACACTCCCCTCCTCACTCACACACTCCCCTCCCTCACTCCCTCACCCACTCCCCTCCTCACTCACCACTCCCCTCCTCCTCACCACTCCCCTCCTCACTCACACACTCCCCTCCTCACTCACACACTCCCCTCCTCACCCACTCCTCACACACACTCCCCTCCTCACACAC
>JAVHZZ010000325.1:0-42460 GCA_036250195.1 Mixophyes australis | reverse complement strand
CTCACTCACTCCCCTCCTCCACTCCCTCACACACTCCCCTCCTCACTCCCTCACCCACTCCCCTCCTCACTCACTCCCCTCCTCAACTCACTCACACACACTCCCCTCCTCACTCACACACTCCCCCTCCTCACTCACACACTCCACTCCCCTCCTCACTCACCCACTCCCTCCTCACCCTCACTCACACACTCCACTCCTCACTCACCACTCCCCTCCTCACTCACACCACTCCCCTCCTCACTCACTCCACTCCCCTCCTCACTCACCCACTCCCCCTCCCTCACCTCACTCACCCACTCCCCTCCTCACTCACACACTCCCCTCCTCACTCACACACTCCCCTCCTCACTCCCTCACACACTCCCCTCCTCACTCCCTCACACACTCCCCTCCTCACTCCCTCCTCACTCACACACACACTCCTCACACACTCCACTCCTCAACACACTCCACTCCTCACACACTCCACTCCTCACTCCCTCACTCACTCCCCTCCTCACTCCCCTCACACACTCCCCTCCTCACTCCCTCACTCACTCCCCTCCTCACTCCCTCACACACTCCCCTCCTCACTCCCTCACCCACTCCCCTCCTCACTCACTCCCCTCCTCACTCACTCACACACTCCCCTCCTCACTCACTCACACACTCTTCCCTCCTCACTCCCTCACACACTCCCCTCCTCACTCCCTCACACACTCCCCTCCTCACTCCCTCCTCACTCCCACACTCCTCACACACTCCCCTCCTCACTCACACACTCCTCACACACTCCACTCCTCACTCACACACTCCCCTCCTCACTCACACACTCCCCTCCTCACTCACACACTCCCCTCCTCACTCACTCACACACTCCCCTCACTCACACACTCCCCTCCTCACTCACTCACTCCCCTCCTCACTCACACACTCCCCTCCTCACTCACTCACTCCCCTCCTCACTCCCCTCCTCACTCACCACTCCCCTCCTCCTCACCACTCCCCTCCTCACACACACACTCCCCTCCTCACACACACACTCCCCTCCTCACACACTCCCCTCCTCACTCACTCACACACTCCCCTCCTCACTCACTCCACTCCTCACTCACACACTCCCCTCCTCACTCACACACTCCCCTCCTCACTCACACACTCCCCTCCTCACTCACCTCCTCACTCACACACTCCCCTCCTCACTCACACACTCCCCTCCTCACTCACTCACTCCCTCACACACTCCCCTCCTCACTCCCTCACTCCCCTCCTCACTTCCCTCACTCACTCACACACTCCCCTCCTCACCCACTCCCCTCCTCACACACTCCGCTCCTCACTCACTCCCCTCCTCACTCACTCACACACTCCCCTCCTCACTCCCTCACCCACTCCCCTCCTCACTCCCTCACCCACTCCCCTCACTCCTCACTCACCACTCCCCTCCTCCTCACCACTCCCCTCCTCACTCACACACTCACTCACACACTCCCCTCCTCACCCACTCCCCTCCTCACACACTCCGCTCCTCACTCACTCCCTCCTCACTCACACACTCCCCTCCTCACTCCCTCACCCACTCCCCTCCTCACTCCCTCACACACTCCCCTCCTCACTCACCACTCCCCTCCTCCTCACCACTCCCCTCCTCCTCACCACTCCCCTCCTCACACACACACTCCCCTCCTCACACACACACTCCCCCTCCTCACACACACCTCCCCTCCTCACTCACACACTCCCCTCCTCACACACTCCCCTCCTCACACACTCCCCTCCTCACTCACTCACACACTCCCCTCCTCACTTACTCACACACTCCCCTCCTCACTCCCTCACACACTCCCCTCCTCACTCCTCACACACTCCCCTCCTCACTCACCACTCCCCTCCTCCTCACCACTCCCCTCCTCACTCACACACTCCCCTCCTCACTCCCCTCCTCACTCACACACTCCCCTCTCACACACACACTCCCCTCCTCACTCACACACTCCCCTCCTCACTCACACACTCCCCTCCTCACTCACACACTCCCCTCCTCACTCACACACTCCCCTCCTCACTCCCTCACACACTCCCCTCCTCACTCCCTCACACACTCCCCTCCTCACTCCCTCACACACTCCCCTCCTCACTCCCTCACACACTCCCCTCCTCACTCCCTCCTCACTCACACACACACTCCTCACACACTCCACTCCTCACACACTCCACTCCTCACACACTCCACTCCTCACTCCCTCACTCACTCCCCTCCTCACTCCCTCACCCACTCCCCTCCTCACTCCCTCACCCACTCCCCTCCTCACTCACTCCCCTCCTCACTCACTCACACACTCCCCTCCTCACTCACTCACACACTCCCCTCCTCACTCCCTCACACACTCCCCTCCTCACTCCCTCACACACTCCCCTCCTCACACCCTCCTCACTCCCACACTCCTCACACACTCCCCCTCCTCACTCACCTCCTCACTCACACACTCCTCACACACTCCACTCCTCACTCACACACTCCCCCCTCACTCACACACTCCCCTCCTCACTCCCTCACCCACTCCCCTCCTCACTCACCACTCCCCTCCTCCTCACCACTCCCCTCCTCACTCACACACTCCCCTCCTCACTCACACACTCCCCTCCTCACACACACACTCCCCTCCTCACACACTCCCCTCCTCACACACTCCCCTCCTCACTCACTCACACACTCCCCTCCTCACTTACTCACACACTCCCCTCCTCACTCCCTCACACACTCCCCTCCTCACTCCCTCACACACTCCCCTCCTCACTCACCACTCCCCTCCTCCTCACCACTCCCCTCCTCACTCACACACTCCCCTCCTCACTCCCCTCCTCACTCACACACTCCCCTCCTCACACACACACTCCCCTCCTCACTCACACACTCCCCTCCTCACTCACACACTCCCCTCCTCACTCACACACTCCCCTCCTCACTCACACACTCCCCTCCTCACTCCCTCACACACTCCCCTCCTCACTCCCTCACACACTCCCCTCCTCACTCCCTCACACACTCCCCTCCTCACTCCCTCACACACTCCCCTCCTCACACTCCCTCCTTACTCACACACACACTCCTCACACACTCCACTCCTCACACACTCCACTCCTCACACACTCCACTCCTCACTCCCTCACTCACTCCCCCTCCTCACTCCCTCACCCACTCCCCTCCTCACTCCCTCACCCACTCCCCTCCTCACTCACTCCCCTCCTCACTCACTCACACACTCCCCTCCTCACTCACTCACACACTCCCCTCCTCACTCCCTCACACACTCCCCTCCTCACTCCCTCACACACTCCCCTCCTCACTCCCTCCTCACTCCCACACTCCTCACACACTCCCCTCCTCACTCACCTCCTCACTCACACCACTCCTCACACACTCCACTCCTCACTCACACACTCCCCTCCTCACTCACACACTCCCCTCCTCACTCCCTCACCCACTCCCCTCCTCACTCACCACTCCCCTCCCCTCCCTCACCACTCCCCTCCTCACTCACCCACTCCCCTCCTCACTCACCCACTCCCCTCCTCACTCACCTCACCCCACTCCCCTCCTCACTCACACACTCCCCTCCTCACTCACACACTCCCCTCCTCACTCCCTCACACACTCCCCTCCTCACTCCCTCACACACTCCCCTCCTCACTCCCTCCTCACTCACACACACACTCCTCACACACTCCACTCCTCACACACTCCACTCCTCACACACTCCACTCCTCACTCCCTCACTCACTCCCCTCCTCACTCCCTCACACACTCCCCTCCTCACTCCCTCACTCACTCCCCTCCTCACTCCCTCACACACTCCCCTCCTCACTCCCTCACCCACTCCCCTCCTCACTCACCTCCCCTCCTCACTCACTCACACACTCCCCCTCCTCACTCACTCACACACTCCCCTCCTCACTCCCTCACACACTCCCCTCCTCACTCCCTCACACACTCCCCCTCCTCACTCCCTCCTCACTCCCACACTCCTCACACCACTCCCCTCCTCACTCACACACACTCCTCACACACTCCACTCCTCACTCACACACTCCCCTCCTCACTCACACACTCCCCTCCTCACTCACACACTCCCCTCCTCACTCACTCACACACTCCCCTCCTCACTCACACACTCCCCTCCTCACTCACTCACTCCCCTCCTCACTCACACACTCCCCTCCTCACTCACTCACTCCCCTCCTCACTCCCCTCCTCACTCACCACTCCCCTCCTCCTCACACCACTCCCCTCCTCACACACACACTCCCCTCCTCACACACACACTCCCCCTCCTCACACACTCCCCTCCTCACTCACTCACACACTCCCCCTCCTCACTCACTCCACTCCTCACTCACACACTCCCCTCCTCACTCACACACTCCCCTCCTCACTCACACACTCCCCTCCTCACTCACCTCCTCACTCACACACTCCCCTCCTCACTCACACACTCCCCTCCTCACTCACTCACTCCCTCACACACTCCCCTCCTCACTCCCTCACTCCCCTCCTCACTCCCTCACTCACTCACACACTCCCCTCCTCACCCACTCCCCTCCTCACACACTCCGCTCCTCACTCACTCCCCTCCTCACTCACTCACACACTCCCCTCCTCACTCCCTCACCCACTCCCCTCCTCACTCCCTCACCCACTCCCCTCCTCACTCACCCACTCCCCTCCTCCTCACCACTCCCCTCCTCACTCACACACTCACTCACACACTCCCCTCCTCACCCACTCCCCTCCTCACACACTCCCGCTCCTCACTCACTCCCCTCCTCACTCACACACTCCCCTCCTCACTCCCTCACCCACTCCCCTCCTCACTCCCTCACACACTCCCCTCCTCACTCACCACTCCCCTCCTCCTCACCACTCCCCTCCTCCTCACCACTCCCCTCCTCACACACACACTCCCCTCCTCACACACACACTCCCCTCCTCACACACACACTCCCCTCCTCACACACACACTCCCCTCCTCACACACTCCCCTCCTCACACACTCCCCTCCTCACTCACTCACACACTCCCCTCCTCACTTACTCACACACTCCCCTCCTCACTCCCTCACACACTCCCCTCCTCACTCCCTCACACACTCCCCTCCTCACTCACCACTCCCCTCCTCCTCACCACTCCCCTCCTCACTCACACACTCCCCTCCTCACTCCCCTCCTCACTCACACACTCCCCTCCTCACACACACACTCCCCCTCCTCACTCACACACTCCCCTCCTCACTCACACACTCCCCTCCTCACTCACACACTCCCCTCCTCACTCACACACTCCCCTCCCACTCCCTCACACACTCCCCTCCTCACTCCCTCACACACTCCCCTCCTCACTCCCTCACACACTCCCCTCCTCACTCCCTCACACACTCCCCTCCTCACTCCCTCCTCACTCACACACACACTCCTCACACACTCCACTCCTCACACACTCCACTCCTCACACACTCCACTCCTCACTCCCTCACTCACTCCCCTCCTCACTCCCTCACCCACTCCCCTCCTCACTCCCTCACCCACTCCCCTCCTCACTCACTCCCCTCCTCACTCACTCACACACTCCCCTCCTCACTCACTCACACACTCCCCTCCTCACTCCCTCACACACTCCCCTCCTCACTCCCTCACACACTCCCCTCCTCACTCCCTCCTCACTCCCACACTCCTCACACACTCCCCTCCTCACTCACCTCCTCACTCACACACTCCTCACACACTCCACTCCCTCACTCACACACTCCCCTCCTCACTCACACACTCCCCTCCTCACTCCCTCACCCACTCCCCTCCTCACTCACCACTCCCCTCCTCCTCACCACTCCCCTCCTCACTTCACACACTCCCCTCCTCACTCACACACTCCCCTCCTCACACACACACTCCCCTCCTCACACACTCCCCTCCTCACACACTCCCCTCCTCACTCACTCCCCTCCTCACTCACTCACACACTCCTCACACACTCCACTCCTCACTCACACCCCTCCTCACTCACACACTCCCCTCCTCACTCCCTCACCCACTCCCCTCCTCACCCACCACTCCCCTCCTCACCCACCACTCCCCTCCTCACCCACCACTCCCCTCCTCACTCACTCCCCTCCTCACTCCCTCACCCACTCCCCTCCTCCTCACCACTCCCCTCCTCACTCCCCTCCTCACTCCCCTCCTCACTCCCTCACACACTCCCCTCCTCACTCCCTCACACACTCCCCCTCCTCACTCCCTCCTCACTCACACACACACTCCTCACACACTCCACTCCTCACACACTCCACTCCTCACTCACACACACTCCTCACACACTCCACTCCTCACTCACTCACACACTCCCCTCCTCACACACTCCCACTCCTCACACACTCCACTCCTCACACACTCCACTCCTCACACACTCCCCTCCTCACTCCCTCCCCTCCTCACTCACTCACACACTCCCCTCCTCACCCACTCCCCTCCTCACACACTCCGCTCCTCACTCACTCCCCTCCTCACTCACTCACACACTCCCCTCCTCACTCCCTCACCCACTCCCCTCCTCACACACTCCGCTCCTCACTCACTCCCCTCCTCACTCACTCACACACTCCCCTCCTCACTCCCTCACCCACTCCCCTCCTCACTCACCACTCCCCTCCTCCTCACCACTCCCCTCCTCACTCACACACTCCCCTCCCTCACTCCCTCACCCACTCCCCTCCTCACTCACCACTCCCCTCCTCACTCACACACTCCCCTCCTCACTCACACACTCCCCTCCTCACTCACACACTCCCCTCCTCACTCACACACTCCCCTCCTCACTCACACACTCCCCTCCTCACTCACACACTCCCCCTCCTCACTCACACACTCCCCTCCTCACTCACACACTCCCCTCCTCACTCACACACTCCCCTCCTCACTCCCTCACACACTCCGCTCCTCACTCACTCACACCCCACACTCCGCTCCTCACTCACTCACACACTCCGCTCCTCACTCACTCCCCTCCTCACTCACTCACACACTCCGCTCCTCACTCACCACACTCCCCTCCTCACACACTCCCCTCCTCACTCACCACTCCCCTCCTCACACACTCCCCTCCTCACTCACTCCTCCTCACTCCCTCACACACTCCCCTCCTCACCCACCACTCCCCCTCCTCACTCACTCACACACTCCCCTCCTCACTCACACACTCCCCTCCTCACCCACTCCCCTCCTCACACACTCCCCTCCTCACTCACTCACACACTCCCCTCCTCACACACTCCACTCCTCACACACTCACTCCCCTCCTCACTCACTCACACACTCCGCTCCTCACTCACTCACTCACACACTCCGCTCCTCACTCACTCCCCTCCTCACTCACCACTCCCCTCCTCACTCACCACTCCCCTCCTCACTCACCACTCCCCTCCCTCACTCACCACTCCCCTCCTCACCCCTCCTCACCCACCACTCCCCTCCTCACCCACCACTCCCCTCCTCACTCACTCCCCTCCTCACTCCCTCACCCACTCCCCTCCTCCTCACCACTCCCCTCCTCACTCACACACTCCCCTCCTCACTCACACACTCCCCTCCTCACCCACTCCCCTCCTCACCCACTCCCCTCCTCACACACTCCCCTCCTCACACACTCCCCCCTCACACACTCCCCTCCTCACTCACTCACACACTCCCACACTCCCCTCCTCACACACTCCACTCCTCACACACTCACACACTCCCCTCCTCACTCCCTCACACACTCCCCTCCTCACCTCCCTCCCCTCCTCACCTCCCTCCCCTCCTCACTCACACACTCCCCTCCTCACTCCCTCCCCTCCTCACTCCCCTCCCCTCCTCACTCACACACTCCCTCCTCACTCACACACTCCCCTCCTCACTCACTCACACACTCCCCTCCTCACCCACTCACACACTCCCCTCCTCACCCCACTCCCCTCCTCACCCACTCCCCTCCTCACACACTCCGCTCCTCACTCACTCCCCTCCTCACTCACTCACACACTCCCCTCCTCACTCACTCACACACTCCCCTCCTCACTCCCTCACCCACTCCCCCTCCTCACTCACTCACACACTCCCCCATCCTCACTCCCCCTCACCCACTCCCCACCTCACTCCCTCACACACTCCCCTCCTCACTCCCTCACCCACTCCCCTCCTCACTCCCTCACCCACTCCCCTCCTCACTCCCTCACCCACTCCCCTCCTCCTCACCACTCCCCTCCTCCTCACCACTCCCCTCCTCACTCACACACTCCCCTCCTCACTCACACACTCCCCCCTCACTCACACACACCCCTCCTCACACACACACCCCTCCTCACTCCCCTCCTCACTCACTCCCCTCCTCCCTCACCCACTCCCCTCCTCACCCACTCCCCTCCTCACTCCCTCACCCACACCCCTCCTCACTCACCACTCCCCTCCTCCTCACCACTCCCCTCCTCACTCACACACTCCCCTCCTCACTCACACACTCCCCCCTCACTCACACACTCCCCTCCTCACTCACACACACCCCTCCTCACTCCCTCCTCACTCACACACTCCCACCCACACACACACACCCCCCACCTCACACACTCCCCTCCCACCACACACACACTCCCACACACCCACCCTCACTCACCACCACTCCCCTCCTCACTCACACACTCCCCTCCCACCCACACTCCCCTCCTCACTCACACACTCCCCTCCTTACTCCCCTCACACACACCCCTCCTCACTCCCTCACACACTCCCCTCCTCACTCACCACTCCCCTCCTCCTCACCACTCCCCTCCTCCTCACCACTCCCTCCTCACTCACACACTCCCCTCCTCACTCCCCTCCTCACTCACACACTCCCCTCCTCACACACACACTCCCCTCCTCACAACACCACTCCCCTCCTCACACACACACTCCCCTCCTCACACACACACTCCCCTCCTCACACACACACTCCCCTCCTCACACACTCCCTCCTCACACACTCCCCTCCTCACACACTCCCCTCCTCACTCACTCACACACTCCCCCTCCTCACTCACTCACACACTTCCCCTCCTCACTTACTCACACACTTCCCCTCCTCACTCCCTCACACACTCCCCTCCTCACTCCCTCCTCACTCACACACACCACTCCTCACACACTCCACTCCTCACACACTCCACTCCTCACACACTCCACTCCTCACACACTCCACTCCTCACACACTCCCCTCCTCACTCACACACTCCCCTCCTCACTCACACACTCCCCTCCTCACTCACACACTCCCCTCCTCACTCACACACTCCCCTCCTCCACTCACACACTCCCCTCCTCCACTCACCTCCTCACTCACTCACTCCCCTCCTCACTCACTCACTCCCCTCCTCACTCACTCACTCCCCTCCTCACTCACACACTCCCCTCCTCACTCACACACTCCCCTCCTCACTCACACACTCCCCTCCTCACTCACACACTCCCCTCCTCACACACTCCCCTCCTCACTCACCCACTCCCCTCCTCACTCACACACTCCCCTCCTCACTCACACACTCCCCTCCTCACTCACACAGTCCCTTCCTCACTCACACACTCCCCTCCTCTCACTCACACACTCCCCCTCCTCACTCACACACTCCCCTCCTCACTCACCACACTCCCCTCCTCACTCACTCACACACTCCACTCCCCTCCTCACTCACCCACTCCCCTCCTCACTCACCCACTCCCCTCCTCACTCACTCACACACTCCACTCCTCACTCACACACTCCCCTCCTCACTCACACACTCCCCTCCTCACTCACTCACCCACTCCCCTCCTCACACACTCCCCTCCTCACTCACACACTCCCCTCCTCACACACTCCCCTCCTCACTCACACACTCCCCTCCTCACTCACTCCCCTCCTCACTCACACACTCCCCTCCTCACTCCCTCACACACTCCCCTCCTCACTCCCTCACTCCCCTCCTCATTCCCTCACTCACCTCCTCACTCACTCCCCTCCTCACTCACACACTCCCCTCCTCACTCCCTCACACACTCCCCTCCTCACTCCCTCACCCACTCCCCTCCTCACTCACTCACACACTCCCCTCCTCACTCCCTCACCCACTCCCCTCCTCACTCCCTCACACACTCCCCTCCTCACTCCCTCACCCCACTCCCCTCCTCACTCCCTCACCCACTCCCCTCCTCCTCACCACTCCCCTCCTCCTCACCACTCCCCTCCTCACTCACACACTCCCCTCCCTCACTCACACACACCCCTCCTCACTCACACACACCCCTCCTCACTCCCCTCCTCACTCACTCCCCCCTCCTCACTCCCTCACCCACTCCCCTCCTCACTCACCACTCCCCTCCTCCTCACCACTCCCCTCCTCACTCACACACTCCCCTCCTCACTACTCCCCTCCTCACTCACACACACCCCTCCTCACTCACACACTCCCTCCTCACACACACACTCCCCTCCTCACACACTCCCCTCCTCACTCACTCACACACTCCTCACACTCACTCCACTCCCTCACTCACACACTCCCCTCCTCACTCACAACACTCCCCTCCTCACTCACACACTCCCCTCCTCACTCACACACTCCCCTCCTCACTCACACACTCACCTCCTCACTCACACACTCCCCTCCTCACTCACACACTCCCCTCCTCACTCCCTCACACACTCCCCTCCTCACTCACCACTCCCCTCCTCCTCACCACTCCCCTCCTCACTCACACACTCCCCTCCTCACTCCCCTCCTCACTCACACACTCCCCTCCTCACACACACACTCCCCTCCTCACACACACACTCCCCTCCTCACACACCACACTCCCCTCCTCACACACTCCCCTCCTCACACACTCCCCTCCTCACACACTCCCCTCCTCACTCACTCACACACTCCCCTCCTCACTCACTCACACACTCCCCTCCTCACTTACTCACACACTCCCCTCCTCACTCCCTCACACAACTCCCCTCCTCACTCCCTCCTCACTCACACACACACTCCTCACACACTCCACTCCTCACACACTCCACTCCTCACACACTCCACTCCTCACACACTCCCTCCTCACTCACACACTCCCCTCCTCACTCACACACTCCCCTCCTCACTCACACACTCCCCTCCTCACTCACACTCCCCTCCTCACTCACACACTCCCCTCCTCACTCACCTCCTCACTCACTCACTCCCCTCCTCACTCACACACTCCCCTCCTCACTCACACACTCCCCTCCTCACACACCTACTCCCCTCCTCACTCACTCCCCCTCCTCACTCCCTCACACACTCCCCTCCTCACTCCCTCACACACTCCCCTCCTCACTCCCTCCTCACTCCCTCCTCACTCACACACACACTCCTCACACACACACTCCTCACACACTCCACTCCTCACACACTCCACTCCTTACACACTCCACTCCTCACTCACTCCACTCCTCACACACTCCACTCCTCACACACTCCACTCCTCACTCACACTCCCACTCCTCACACACTCCACTCCTCACTCACTCACCCACTCCCCTCCTCACTCACTCACACACTCCCCTCCTCACTCACACACTCCCCTCCTCACTCACACAGTCCCTTCCTCACTCACACACTCCCCTCCTCACTCACACACTCCCCTCCTCACTCACTACACTCCCCTCCTCACTCACTCACACACTCCCACTCCCCTCCTCACTCACCCACTCCCCTCCTCACTCACCCACTCCCCTCCTCACTCACTCACACACTCCACTCCTCACTCACACACTCCCCTCCTCACTCACACACTCCCCTCCTCACTCACTCACCCACTCCCCTCCTCACACACTCCCCTCCTCACTCACACACTCCCCTCCTCACTCACTCCCCTCCTCACTCACACACTCCCCTCCTCACTCCCTCACACACTCCCCTCCTCACTCCCTCACTCCCCTCCTCATTCCCTCACTCACCTCCTCACTCACTCCCTCCTCACTCCCTCACCCACTCCCCTCCTCACTTCCCTCACCCACTTCCCCTCCTCACTCCCTCACCCACTCCCCTCCTCACTCACCACTCCCCTCCTCCTCACCACTCCCCTCCTCACACACACACTCCCCTCCTCACACACTCCCCTCCTCACTCACACACTCCCCTCCTCACTCACTCACACACTCCCCTCCTCACTCCCTCACACACTCCACTCCTCACTCACACACTCCCCTCCTCACTCCCTCACTCACTCCCCTCCTCACTCCCTCACACACTCCCCTCCTCACTCACACACACACTCCTCACACACTCCACTCTTCACACACTCCGCTCCTCACTCACTCCCCTCCTCACTCACTCCCCTCCTCACTCACACACTCCCCTCCTCACTCCCTCACACACTCCCCTCCTCACTCCCTCACACACTCCCCTCCTCACTCACACACACACTCCTCACACACTCCACTCCTCACACACTCCACTCCTCACACACTCCACTCCTCACACACTCCCCTCCTCACTCCCTCACTCACTCCCCTCCTCACTCCCTCACCCACTCCCCTCCTCACTCCCTCACCCACTCCCCTCCTCACTCCCTCACCCACTCCCCTCCTCACTCACCACTCACCTCCCTCCTCCCTCACCACTCCCCTCCTCACACACACACTCCCCTCCTCACACACTCCCCTCCTCACTCACACACTCCCCTCCTCACTCACTCACACACTCCCCTCCTCACTCCCTCACACACTCCTCACACACTCCACTCCTCACTCACACACTCCCCTCCTCACTCACTCACACACTCCCCTCCTCACTCCCTCACACACTCCCCTCCTCACTCCCTCACACACTCCCCTCCTCCTCACCACTCCCCTCCTCACTCACACACTCCCCTCCTCACACACTCCCCTCCTCACTCACACACACACTCCCCTCCTCACACACTCCCCTCCTCACTCACACACTCCCCTCCTCACTCCCTCACACACTCCCCTCCTCACTCCCTCACACACTCCCCTCCTCACTCACTCACACACACACTCCTCACACACTCCACTCCTCACACACTCCCCTCCTCACTCCCTCACTCACTCCCCTCCTCACTCCCTCACACACTCCCCTCCTCACTCACACACACACTCCCCTCCTCACTCACACACACACTCCTCACACACTCCACTCTTCACACACTCCGCTCCTCACTCACTCCCCTCCTCACTCACTCACACACTCCCCTCCTCACTCACTCACACACTCCCCTCCTCACTCCCTCACACACTCCCCTCCTCACTCCCTCACACACTCCCCTCCTCACTCCCTCACCCACTCCCCTCCTCACCCACCACTCCCCTCCTCACCCACCACTCCCCTCCTCACCCACCACTCCCCTCCTCCTCACCACTCCCCTCCTCACACACTCCCCTCCTCACTCACACACTCCCCTCCTCACACACTCCCCTCCTCACACACTCCACTCCTCACACACTCCCCTCCTCACTCCCTCACACACTCCCCTCCTCACTCCCTCCTCACTCACACACACACACTCCTCACTCACTCCCCTCCTCACTCACTCACACACTCCCCTCCTCACTCACTCACACACTCCCCTCCTCACTCCCTCACACACTCCCCTCCTCACTCCCTCACCCACTCCCCTCCTCACCCACCACTCCCCTCCTCACCCACCACTCCCCTCCTCCTCACCACTCCCCTCCTCACTCACTCCCCTCCTCACACACTCCCCTCCTCACTCACACACTCCCCTCCTCACACACTCCCCTCCTCACACACTCCACTCCTCACACACTCCCCTCCTCACTCCCTCACACACTCCCCTCCTCACTCCCTCCTCACTCACACACACACACACTCCTCACTCACTCCCCTCCTCACTCACTCACACACTCCCCTCCTCACTCACTCACACACTCCCCTCCTCACTCCCTCACACACTCCCCTCCTCACACACTCCCCTCCTCACTCACACACACACTCCCCTCCTCACACACTCCCCTCCTCACTCACACACACACTCCCCTCCTCACTCCCTCCTCACTCACACACACACACTCCTCACTCACTCCCCTCCTCACCCACCACTCCCCTCCTCACCCACCACTCCCCTCCTCCTCACCACTCCCCTCCTCACTCACTCCCCTCCTCACACACTCCCCTCCTCACTCACACACACACTCCCCTCCTCACTCCCTCCTCACTCACACACACACACTCCTCACTCACTCCCCTCCTCACCCACCACTCCCCTCCTCACCCACCACTCCCCTCCTCCTCACCACTCCCCTCCTCACTCACTCCCCTCCTCACACACTCCCCTCCTCACTCACACACTCCCCTCCTCACACACTCCCCTCCTCACACACTCCCCTCCTCACACACTCCACTCCTCACACACTCCCCTCCTCACTCCCTCACACACTCCCCTCCTCACTCCCTCCTCACTCACACACACTCCTCACTCACTCCCCTCCTCACTCACTCACACACTCCCCTCCTCACTCACTCACACACTCCCCTCCTCACTCCCTCACACACTCCCCTCCTCACTCCCTCACCCACTCCCCTCCTCACCCACCACTCCCCTCCTCACCCACCACTCCCTCCTCACTCACTCCCCTCCTCACTCCCCTCCTCCTCACCACTCCCCTCCTCACTCACTCACACACTCCCCTCCTCACTCCCTCACACACTCCCCTCCTCACTCCCTCCTCACTCACACACACACACCTCACACACTCCACTCCTCACACACTCCCCTCCTCACACACTCCACTCCTCACTCACACACTCCCCTCCTCACTCCCTCCTCACTCACACACACACACTCCTCACACACTCCACTCCTCACACACTCCACTCCTCACACACTCCACTCCTCACACACTCCACTCCTCACACACTCCACTCCTCACTCACACACTCCCCTCCTCACTCACACACTCCCCTCCTCACTCCCTCACACACTCCCCTCCTCACTCCCCTCCTCACTCCCTCACACACTCCCCTCCTCACTCCCTCACACACTCCCCTCCTCACTCCCTCCTCACTCACACACACTCCTCACACACTCCACTCCTCACACACTCCCCTCCTCACTCCCTCACTCACTCACCTCCTCACTCCCTCACTCACTCACCTCCTCACTCCCCTCCTCACTCACTCACACACTCCCCTCCTCACTCACTCACACACTCCCCTCCTCACTCACTCCCCTCCTCCACACTCCCCTCCTCACTCACTCCCCTCCTCACTCACTCCCCTCCTCACTCACTCCCCTCCTCACTCACTCACTCACTCACCTCCTCACTCCCTCACTCACCACCTCCTCACCCCTCCTCACTCACTCACACTCCGCTCCTCACTCACTCACACACTCCGCTCCTCACTCACTCCCCTCCTCACTCACTCACACACTCCCCTCCTCACTCACTCACACACTCCCCTCCTCACACACTCCCCTCCTCACTCACTCCCCTCCTCACTCACTCACACACTCCCCTCCTCACTCCCTCACCCACTCCCCTTCTCACTCACTCCCCTCCTCACTCACTCACACACTCCCCTCCTCACTCACTCACACACTCCCCCTCCACACACTCCGCTCCTCACTCACCTCCCCTCCTCACCTCACTCACACCCCTCCTCACTCCCTCACCCACTCCCCTCCTCACTCACCACTCCCTCCTCCTCACCACTCCCCTCCTCACCCACCCCACACTTCACCCACTCCACTCCTCACCCACTCCACTCCTCACACACTCCACTCCTCACACACTCCACTCCTCACTCACCACTCCCCTCCTCACTCACTCCTCCTCACTCCCCACACACTCCCTCACACACTCCCCCTCCTCACTCACCACTCCCCTCCTCCTCACCACTCCCCTCCTCCTCACCACTCCCCTCCTCACTCCCCTCCTCACTCACACACTCCCCTCCTCACCCACTCCCCTCCTCACCCACTCCCCTCCTCACCCACTCCCCTCCTCACACACTCCCCTCCTCCTCACTCCCCTCCTCACTCACTCCCCTCCTCAAACACTCCCCTCCTCACTCACACACTCCCCTCCTCACTCACACACTCCCCTCCTCACACACTCCCCTCCTCACACACTCCCCTCCTCACACACTCCCCTCCCACTCCTCACACACTCCCCTCCTCACACACTCCCCTCCTCACACACTCCCCTCCTCACCCACTCCCCTCCTCACTCCCTCACACACTCCCCTCCTCACTCCCTCACCCACTCCCCTCCTCACACACTCCCCTCCCACTCACTCACACACTCCCCTCCTCACACACTCCCCTCCTCACACACTCCCCTCCTCACACACTCCCCTCCTCACTCACTCCCCTCCTCACCACCACTCCCCTCCTCCCTCACCACACACTCCCCTCCTACCCACTCACACACTCCCCTCCTCACACACTCCCCCCTCACACATACTCCTCACCCACTCCCCTCCCCACCCACTCCCCCTCCTCACCCACTCCCCTCCTCACTCACTCACACACACCCCTCCTCACACACTCCCCTCCTCACACACTCCCCCTCCTCACACACTCCCCTCCTCACACACTCCCCTCCTCACACACTCCCCTCCTCACCCACTCCCCTCCTCACACACCCCCCTCACTCACTCACACACTCCCCTCCTCACACACTCCCCTCCTCACACACTCCCCTCCTCACTCACTCACACACTCCCCTCCTTACCCACTCACACACTCCCCTCCTCACCCACTCCCCTCCTCACTCCCCTCCTCACTCACCCACTCCCCTCCTCACTCCCCTCCTCACTCACACACACCCCTCCTCACCCACTCCCCTCCTCACACACTCCCCTCCTCACTCACACACTCCCCTCCTCACTCACCCACTCCCCCTCCTCACCCACCCACTCCCCTCCTCACTCACCCACTCCCCTCCTCACTCACCCCACTCCCCTCCTCACTCACCACTCCCCTCCTCACTCACCACTCCCCTCCTCCTCACCACTCCCCTCCTCACTCACTCACACACTCCACTCCTCACTCACACACTCCCCTCCTCACACACTCCCCTCCTCACTCACTCCCCTCCTCACTCACCCACTCCCCTCCTCACGCACACACTCCCCTCCTCACTCACCCACTCCCCTCCTCACTCACCCACTCCCCTCCTCACTCACCCACTCCCCTCCTCACTCACCCACTCCCCTCCTCACTCACTCCCCTCCTCACTCACACACTCCCCTCCTCACTCCCCTCCTCACTCACTCACACTCCTCACACACTCCACCCTCACACACTCCCACACCTCACACACTCCACTCCTCACACACTCCCCCTCCTCACTCACACACTCCCCTCCTCACACACTCCCCTCCTCACTCACACACTCCCCTCCTCACTCACCACTCCCCTCCTCACTCACCACTCCCCTCCTCCTCACCACTCCCCTCCTCACTCACACACTCCCCTCCTCACACACACACTCCCCTCCTCACACACTCCCCTCCTCACTCACTCACACACTCCCCTCCTCACTCCCTCCTCACTCACACACACACTCCTCACACACTCCACTCCTCACACACTCCGCTCCTCACTCACTCCCCTCCTCACTCACTCACACACTCCCCTCCTCACTCCCTCACACACTCCCCTCCTCACTCACCACTCCCCTCCTCCTCACCACTCCCCTCCTCACTCACACACTCCCCTCCTCACACACTCCCCTCCTCACTCACACCCCTCCCCTCCTCACACACTCCCCTCCTCACACACTCCCCTCCTCACTCACTCACACACTCCTCACACACTCCACTCCTCACTCACACACTCCCCTCCTCACTCACACACTCCCCTCCTCACTCCCTCACACACTCCCCTCCTCACTCACACACTCCCCTCCTCACACACTCCCCTCCTCACTCACCACTCCCCTCCTCCTCACCACTCCCCTCCTCACTCACTCCCCTCCTCACTCACCCACTCCCCTCCTCACACTCACTCCCCTCCTCACACTCACTCCCTCCTCACTCACACACTCCCCTCCTCACTCACACACTCCCCTCCTCACTCCCCTCCTCACTCACACACTCCCCTCCCACTCACACACTCCCCTCCTCACTCCCTCACACTCCCCTCCTCACTCCCTCCTCACTCACACACACACTCCTCACACACTCCACTCCTCACTCACTCACACACTCCCCTCCTCACTCACTCACACACTCCCCTCCTCACTCCCTCACCCACTCCCCTCCTCACTCACCACTCCCCTCCTCACTCACCACTCCCCTCCTCACTCACACACTCCCCTCCTCACTCACACACTCCCCTCCTCACACACTCCCCTCCTCACTCACTCACTCCTCACACACTCCACTCCTCACACACTCCCCTCCTCACTCACCACTCCCCTCCTCACTCACCACTCCCCTCCTCACTCACACACTCCCCTCCTCACTCACACACTCCCCTCCTCACTCACACACTCCCCTCCTCACTCACACACTCCCCTCCTCACACACTCCCCTCCTCACTCACACCCCTCCCCTCCTCACACACTCCCCTCCTCACACACTCCCCTCCTCACTCACACACTCCTCACACACTCCACTCCTCACTCACACACTCCCCTCACTCACTCACACACTCCACTCCTCACCCACTCCCCTCCTCACCCACCACTCCCCTCCTCACCCACCACTCCCCTCCTCACCCACCACTCCCCTCCTCACCCACTCCTCTCCTCACTCACCACTCCCCTCCTCCTCACCACTCCCCTCCTCACTCACTCACTCCCCTCCTCACCCACTCCCCTCCTCACCCACCCCCTCCTCACACACTCCCTCCTCACTCACTCACACACTCCCCTCCCACTCCCTCACACACTCCCCTCCTCACTCACACACACACTCCTCACACACTCCACTCCTCACACACTCCACTCCTCACACACTCACACACTCCCCTCCTCACCCACTCCCCCTCCTCACACACTCCCTCCTCACTCACTCCCCTCCTCACTCCTCACACACTCCCCTCCTCACTCACCACTCCCCTCCTCCACACCACTCCCCTCCTCACCACTCACACACTCCCCTCCTCACTCACTCCCCACCTCACTCCCCTCCACACCCACTCCCCTCCTCACTCACACACACACTCCCCTCCTCACCCACTCCCCTCCTCACCCACCTCCCCTCCTCACACACTCCCCTCCTCACACACTCCCCTCCTCACTCACACACTCCCCTCCTCACTCACTCACACACTCCCCTCCTCACTCACACACTCCCCTCCTCACTCACTCACACACTCCCCTCCTCACTCCCTCACACACTCCCCTCCTCACTCACTCACACACTCCCCACCTCACTCACTCACACACCCCCCTCCTCACACACCCCCCCACCACACACTCCCCTCCTCACACACTCCCCTCCCCACACACACACCCCCACCCCACACACACCCCCCCTCACCACACACCCCCTCCTCACACACTCACACACTCCCCTCCTCACCCACTCCCCCTCCTCACTCCCCTCCTCACTCACCCACTCCCCCCTCCACTCACCCACTCCCCTCCTCACTCCCCTCCTCACTCACTCACACACTCCCCTCCTCACCCACTCCCCTCCTCACTCACCCACTCCCCACCTCACACTCACTCCCTCCTCACTCACACACTCCCTCCTCACTCACACACTCCCTCCTCACTCACACACTCCCTCCTCACTCACACACTCCCCTCCTCCTCACCACTCCCCTCCTCCTCACCACTCCCCTCCCTCACCCACTCCCCTCCTCACTCACCTCCTCACTCACCCACTCCCCTCCTCACTCCCCTCCTCACTCACTCACACACTCCCCTCCTCACTCACACACTCCCCTCCTCACTCCCCTCCTCACTCCCCTCCTCACTCACACACTCACTCCCCTCCTCACTCACTCACACACTCCCTCACTCCCCTCCTCACTCACTCACACACTCCCTCACCTCACACACTCCACTCCTCACTCACACTCCTCACACACTCCCCTCCTCACCCACTCACACACTCCCCTCCTCACACACTCCCCTCCTCACTCACACACTCCCCTCCTCACTCACACACTCCCCTCCTCACTCACACTCCTCACACACTCCCCTCCTCACCCACTCACACTCCCCTCCTCACTCACACACTCCCCTCCTCACTCACACACTCCCCTCCTCACTCACACACTCCCCTCCTCACTCACACACTCCCCTCCTCACACACTCCCCTCCTCACTCACACCCCTCCCCTCCTCACACACTCCCCTCCTCACACACTCCCCTCCTCACTCACACACTCCCCTCCTCACTCACACACTCCCCTCCTCACACACTCCACTCCTCACACACTCCCCTCCTCACTCACTCACACACTCCCCTCCTCACACACACACTCCCCTCCTCACACTCACTCCCCTCCTCACACTCACTCCCTCCTCACTCACACACTCCCTCCTCACTCCACACACTCCCTCCTCACTCACACACTCCCTCCTCACTCACACACTCCCCTCCTCACTCACACACTCCCCTCCTCACTCACTCACACACTCCACTCCCCTCCTCACTCACCCACTCCCCTCCTCACCCACTCCCCTCCTCACACACTCCCCTCCTCACACACTCCCCTCCTCACACACTCCCCTCCTCACACACTCCCCTCCTCACTCACTCCCCTCCTTACCCACTCACACACACTCCCCTCCTCACTCACCACTCCCCTCCTCCTCACCACTCCCCTCCTCCTCACCACTCCCCTCCTCCTCACCACTCCCCTCCTCCTCACCACTCCCCTCCTCCTCACCACTCCCCTCCTCCTCACCACTCCCCTCCTCCTCACCACTCCCCTCCTCACACACTCCCCTCCTCACTCACTCACACACTCCACTCCCCTCCTCACTCACCCACTCCCCCTCCTCACCCACTCCCCTCCTCACACACTCCCCTCCTCACACACTCCCCTCCTCACTCACTCACTCCCCTCCTTACCCACTCACACACTCCCCTCCTCACTCACACACTCCCCTCCTCACTCACTCCCCTCCTCACTCACTCACACACTCCCCTCCTCACTCACTCACACACTCCCCTCCTCACTCACTCTCCACTCCCCTCCTCACTCACCCACTCCCCTCCTCACTCACCCACTCCCCTCCTCACCCACTCCCCTCCTCACACACTCCCCTCCTCACACACTCCCCTCCTCACACACTCCCCCTCCTCACACACTCCCCTCCTCACACACTCCCCTCCCTCACTCACTCACTCCCCTCCTTACCCACTCACACACTCCCCTCCTCACTCACCACTCCCCTCCTCCTCACCACTCCCCTCCTCCTCACCACTCCCCTCCTCCTCACCACTCCCCTCCTCACACACTCCCCTCCTCACTCACTCACACACTCCCCTCCTCACGCACACACTCCCCTCCTCACGCACCCACTCCCCTCCTCACTCACCCACTCCCCTCCTCACTCACCCACTCCCCTCCTCACTCACCCACTCCCCTCCTCACTCACCCACTCCCCTCCTCACTCACTCCCCTCCTCACTCACACACTCCCCTCCTCACTCACACACTCCCCTCCTCACTCACACACTCCCCTCCTCACACACTCCCCTCCTCACACATACTCCTCACCCACTCCCCTCCTCACCCACTCCCCTCCTCACCCACTCCCCTCCTCACCCACTCCCCTCCTCACTCACTCACACACTCCCCTCCTCACTCACTCACACACTCCCCTCCTCACACACTCCCCTCCTCACCCACTCCCCTCCTCACACACTCCCCTCCTCACACACTCCCCTCCTCACACACTCCCCTCCTCACTCACTCACTCCCCTCCTCACTCACTCACACACTCCCCTCCTCACTCACTCACACACTCCCCTCCTCACTCACTCACACACTCCCCTCCTCACCCACTCACACACTCCCCTCCTCACTCACTCACACACTCCCCTCCTCACCCACTCCCCTCTTCACACACTCCCCTCCTCACCCACTCCCCTCCTCACCCACTCCCACACTCCCCTCCTCACCCCACTCCCCTCCTCACACACTCCCCTCCTCACACATACTCCTCACCCACCTCCCCTCCTCACTCACTTCCCCTCCTCACTCACTCACACACTCCCCTCCTCACTCACTCACACACTCCCCTCCTCACTCACACACACACTCCCCTCCTCACTCCCTCACACACTCCCCTCCACACTCCCCTCCTCACTCACCCACTCCCCCTCCTCACTCCCCTCCTCACTCACTCACACACTCCCCTCCTCACTCCCACACACACTCCCCTCCTCACTCCCCTCCTCACTCACACACTCCCCTCCTCACTCACTCCCCTCCTCACTCACTCACACACTCCCCTCCTTACCCACTCACACACTCCCCTCCTCACCCACTCCCCTCCTCACACACTCCCCTCCTCACCCACTCCCCTCCTCACTCACACACTCCCCTCCTCACTCACTCCACTCCTCACACACTCCCCTCCTCACCCACTCCCCTCCTCACTCACACACTCCCCTCCTCACTCACTCCACTCCTCCTCACACACACACTCCTCACTC
Source organism: Mixophyes australis (assembly GCA_036250195.1). Classification (NCBI taxonomy): domain Eukaryota; kingdom Metazoa; phylum Chordata; class Amphibia; order Anura; family Limnodynastidae; genus Mixophyes; species Mixophyes australis. The sequence goes on along the minus strand of JAVHZZ010000325.1, from coordinate 19,804 downwards.
ACACACTCCCCTCCTCACTCACCACTCCCCTCCTCACTCACCCACTCCCCTCCTCACTCACTCACACACTCCCCTCCTCACTCACACACACACTCCTCACACACTCCACTCCTCACTCACACACTCCCCTCCTCACACACTCCACTCCTCACACACTCCCCTCCTCACACACTCCCCTCCTCATCCACTCCCCTCCTCACTCACACACTCACTCCCTCACCCACTCCCCTCCTCACTCCCTCACACACTCCCTCACTCACACACTCCACTCCTCACACACTCCCCTCCTCACCCACTCCCCTCCTCACTCACACACTCCCCTCCTCACTCACACACTCCCCTCCTCACTCACACACTCCCCTCCTCACCACACACTCCCCTCCTCACTCACTCACACACTCCCTCCTCACACTCACTCCCTCCTCACTCACACTCCCTCCTCACTCACACACTCACACACTCCCCTCCTCACACACTCCCCTCCTCACACACTCCCCTCCTCACACCTCCCCTCCTCACACACTCCCCTCCTCACACACTCCCCTCCTCACACACTCCCTCCTCACACACTCCACTCCTCACACACTCCACTCCTCACACACTCCACTCCTCACACACTCCACTCCTCACACACTCCACTCCTCACACACTCCCCTCCTCACTCACTCCCCTCCTCACTCACTCACACACTCCCCTCCTCACTCACACACTCCCCTCCTCACTCACACTCCCTCCCTCCCTCCTCACTCACACACTCCCCTCCTCACACACACACTCCCTCACTCCTCACTCACACACTCCCTCCTCACTCACACACTCCCTCACTCCCTCCTCACTCACACACTCCCTCACTCCCTCCTCACTCACACACTCCCTCACTCCCTCCTCACTCACACACTCCCTCCTCACTCACTCACACACTCCACTCCTCACTCACTCACACACTCCACTCCCCTCCTCACGCACACACTCCCCTCCTCACGCACACACTCCCCTCCTCACGCACACACTCCCCTCCTCACGCACACACTCCCCTCCTCACGCACACACTCCCCTCCTCACGCACACACTCCCCTCCTCACTCACACACTCCCCTCCTCACCCACTCACCCACTCCCCTCCTCACACACTCCACTCCTCACACACTCCACTCCTCACTCACACACTCCCCTCCTCATCCACTCCCCTCCTCACTCACACACTCCCCCTCCTCACTCACTCCCCTCCTCACTCACACACTCCCCTCCTCACACACTCCCCCTCCTCACACATACTCCTCACCCACTCCCCTCCTCACCCACTCCCCTCCTCACCCACTCCCCTCCTCACTCACTCACACACTCCCCTCCTCACTCACTCACACACTCCCCTCCTCACACACTCCCCTCCTCACCCACTCCCCTCCTCACACACTCCCCTCCTCACACACTCCCCTCCTCACTCACTCACTCCCCTCCTCACTCACTCACACACTCCCCTCCTCACTCACTCACACACTCCCCTCCTCACTCACTCACACACTCCCCTCCTCACTCACACACTCCCCTCCTCACCCACTCCCCTCCTCACACACTCCCCTCCTCACACATACTCCTCACCCACTCCCCTCCTCACCCACTCCCACACTCCCCTCCTCACCCACTCCCCTCCTCACACACTCCCCTCCTCACACATACTCCTCACCCACTCCCCTCCTCACTCACTTCCTCCTCACTCACTCACACACTCCCCTCCTCACTCCCTCACACACTCCCCTCCTCACTCCCCTCCTCACTCACCCACTCCCCTCCTCACTCCCCTCCTCACTCACTCACACACTCCCCTCCTCACTCCCTCACACACTCCCCTCCTCACTCCCCTCCTCACTCACACACTCCCCTCCTCACTCACTCACACACTCCCCTCCTCACCCACTCCCCTCCTCACTCACTCACACACTCCCTCACTCACACACTCCCCTCCTCACTCACACACTCCACTCCTCACACACTCCCCTCCTCATCCACTCCCCTCCTCACACACACACTCCCCTCCTCACTCACTCCCCTCCTCACTCACCACTCCCCTCCTCCTCACCACTTCCCCTCCTCCTCACCACTTCCCTCCTCACCCATTCACACACTCCCCTCCTCACACACTCCCCTCCTCACTCACACACTCCCCTCCTCACACACACACTCCCCTCCTCACTCACTCCCCTCCTCACTCACCACTCCCCTCCTCATTCACACACTCCTCATCACACACACACACTCCTCACACACACCACTCCTCACACACTCCACTCCTCACTCACACACTCCCCTCCTCACTCACACACTCCCCTCCTCACTCACACACTCCCCTCCTCACTCACACACTCCCCTCCTCACACACACACTCCCCTCCTCACTCACTCCCCTCCTCACTCACCACTCCCCTCCTCCTCACCACTTCCCTCCTCCTCACCACTTCCCTCCTCACTCACACACTCCCCTCCTCACTCCCCTCCTCACTCCCTCACACACTCCCTCACTCACACACTCCACTCCTCACACACTCCCCTCCTCATCCACTCCCCTCCTCACTCACACACTCCCCTCCTCACTCACACACTCCCCTCCTCACTCACTCACACACTCCCCTCCTCACTCACTCACACACCTCCCCTCCTCACTCACACACTCCCCTCCTCACTCACACACTCCCCTCCTCACTCACTCACACACTCCCCTCCTCACACACTCCCCTCCTCACCACTCCCTCCTCACTCACACACTCCCCTCCTCACTCACACACTCCTCACACACACACACTCCTCACACACACACTCCTCACACACTCCACTCCTCACTCACACACTCCACTCCTCATCCACTCACCCACTCCCCTCCTCACCCACTCACCCACTCCCCTCCTCACACACTCACACACTCCCCTCCTCACTCACACACTCCCCTCCTCACCCACTCCCCTCCTCACACACTCCCCTCCTCACCCACTCCCCTCCTCACACACTCCCCTCCTCACACACTCCCCTCCTCACACACTCCCCTCCTCACCCACTCCCCTCCTCACACACTCCCCTCCTCACACACTCCCCTCCTCACACACTCCCCTCCTCACTCACTCACACACTCCCCTCCTCACTCACTCACACACTCCCCTCCTCACTCACTCACACACTCCCCTCCTCACTCACTCACACACTCCCCTCCTCACTCACTCACACACTCCCCTCCTCACCCACTCCCCTCCTCACACACTCCCCTCCTCACACATACTCCTCACCCACTCCCCTCCTCACCCACTCCCACACTCCCCTCCTCACCCACTCCCCTCCTCACACACTCCCCTCCTCACACATACTCCTCACCCACTCCCCTCCTCACTCACTTCCCTCCTCACTCACTCACACACTCCCCTCCTCACTCACACACTCCCCTCCTCACTCACTCACACACTCCCCTCCTTACCCACTCACACACTCCCCTCCTCACTCCCCTCCTCACTCACCCACTCCCCTCCTCACTCCCCTCCTCACTCACTCCCCTCCTCACTCACTCACACACTCCCCTCCTCACCCACTCCCCTCCTCACACACTCCCCTCCTCACCCACTCCCCTCCTCACTCACACACTCCCCTCCTCACTCACTCACACACTCCACTCCTCCTCACACACACACTCCTCACTCACACACTCCCCTCCTCACTCACCACTCCCCTCCTCACTCACCCACTCCCCTCCTCACTCACTCACACACTCCCCTCCTCACTCACACACACACTCCTCACACACTCCACTCCTCACTCACACACTCCCCTCCTCACACACTCCACTCCTCACACACTCCCCTCCCACACACTCCACTCCTCACACACTCCCCTCCTCATCCACTCCCCTCCTCACTCACACACTCACCTTCCCTCACCCCACTCCCCTCCTCACTCCCCTCACACGACTGCCCTCACTCACACACTCCACTCCTCACACACTCCCCTCCTCACCCACTCCCCTCCTCACTCACACACTCCCCTCCTCACTCACACACTCCCCTCCTCACTCACTCCCCTCCTCACTCACACACTCCCCTCCTCACTCACTCACACACTCCCCTCCTCACACACTCCACTCCTCACACACTCCACTCCTCACACACTCCACTCCTCACACACTCCACTCCTCACACACTCCCCTCCTCACTCACTCACACACTCCCCTCCTCACTCACACACTCCCCTCCTCACTCACACACTCCCCTCCTCACTCACACTCCTCCCTCCTCACTCACACACTCCCCTCCTCACACACACACTCCCTCACTCCTCACTCACACACTCCCTCCTCACTCACACACTCCCTCACTCCCTCCTCACTCACACACTCCTCACTCCCTCCTCACTCACACACTCCCTCACTCCCTCCTCACTCACACACTCCCTCACTCACTCACTCACACACTCCACTCCCTCTCACGCACACACTCCCCTCCTCACGCACACACTCCCCTCCTCACGCACACACTCCCCCTCCTCACTCACACACTCCCCTCCTCATCCACTCCCCTCCTCACTCACACACTCACTCCCCTCCTCACTCACTCCCCTCCTCACTCACTCACACACTCCCTCACTCACCCACTCCCCTCCTCACTCACTCACACACTCCCTCACTCACACACTCCCCTCCTCACTCACACACTCCACTCCTCACACACTCCCCTCCTCATCCACTCCCCTCCTCACTCACACACTCCTCTCCTCACACACACACTCCCCTCCTCACTCACTCCCCTCCTCACTCACACACTCCCCTCCTCACACACACACTCCCCTCCTCACTCACTCCCCTCCTCACTCACTCCCCTCCTCACTCACCACTCCCCTCCTCATTCACACACTCCCCTCCTCACACACTCCCCTCCTCACTCACACACTCCCCCTCCTCACTCACACACTCCCCTCCTCACACACACACTCCCCTCCTCACTCACTCCCCTCCTCACTCACCACTCCCCTCCTCATTCACACACTCCCCTCCTCACACACTCCCCTCCTCACTCACACACTCCCCTCCTCACTCACACACTCCCCTCCTCACTCACACACTCCCCTCCTCACACACACACTCCCCTCCTCACTCACTCCCCTCCTCACTCACCACTCCCCTCCTCCTCACCACTCCCCTCCTCACCCATTCACACACTCCCCTCCTCACACACTCCCCTCCTCACTCACACACTCCCCTCCTCACTCACACACACACTCCTCACACACACACTCCTCACACACTCCACTCCTCACTCACACACTCCCCACACACTCCCCTCCTCACTCACACACTCCCCTCCTCACTCACACACACACACTCCTCACACACTCCCCTCCTCACACACTCCACTCCCCACACACTCCCCTCCTCACTCACACACTCCCCTCCTCACTCACACACACACTCCTCACACACTCCCCTCCTCACACACTCCACTCCTCACACACTCCCTCACTCACCCACTCCCCTCCTCACTCCCTCACACACTCCCTCACTCACACACTCCACTCCTCACACACTCCCCTCCTCATCCACTCCCCTCCTCACTCACACACTCCCCTCCTCACTCACTCACACACTCCCCTCCTCACTCACCCACTCCCCTCCTCACCCACTCCCCTCCTCACACACTCCCCTCCTCACACACTCCCCTCCTCACTCACTCACACACTCCCCTCCTCACACACACACTCCCCTCCTCACACACACACTCCCCTCCTCACTCACTCCCTCCTCACTCACCACTCCCCTCCTCCTCACCACTTCCCTCCTCCTCACCACTTCCCTCCTCACTCACACACTCCCCTCCTCACTCCCCTCCTCACTCACTCACACACTCCCCTCCTCACCCATTCACACACTCCCCACCCATTCACACACTCCCCTCCTCACACACTCCCCTCCTCACTCACACACTCCCCTCCTCACCCACTCCCCTCCTCACCCACTCCCCTCCTCACCCACTCCCCTCCTCACTCACTCCCCTCCTCACTCACACACTCCACTCCTCACACACTCCCCTCCTCACTCACACACTCCCCTCCTCACACACTCCCCTCCTCACCACTCCCCTCCTCACTCACACACTCCCCTCCTCACTCACACACTCCTCACACACACACACTCCTCACACACACACACTCCTCACACACTCCACTCCTCACTCACACACTCCACTCCTCATCCACTCACCCACTCCCCTCCTCACCCACTCACCCACTCCCCCTCCTCACACACTCCACTCCTCACACACTCCACCTTCCTCACTCACACACTCCTCACACACTCCCCCTCCTCATCCACTCCCCTCCTCACTCACTCACCCACTCCCCTCCTCACTCCCTCACACACTCCCTCACTCACACACTCCACTCCTCACACACTCCCCTCCTCATCCACTCCCCTCCTCACTCACACACTCCCCTCCTCACTCACACACTCCCCTCCTCACTCACTCACTCCCCTCCTCACTCACACACTCCCCTCCTCACCCACTCCCCTCCTCACACACTCCCCTCCTCACACACTCCCCTCCTCACTCACTCACACACTCCCCTCCTCACTCACACACTCCCCTCCTCACACACACACTCCCCTCCTCACACACACACTCCCCTCCTCACTCACTCCCCTCCTCACTCACCACTCCCCTCCTCCTCACCACTTCCCTCCTCCTCACCACTTCCCTCCTCACTCACACACTCCCCTCCTCACTCCCCTCCTCACTCACTCACACACTCCCCTCCTCACTCACCACTCCCCTCCTCCTCACCACTCCCCTCCTCACTCACACACTCCCCTCCTCACTCCCCTCCTCACTCACTCACTCCCCTCCTCACCCACTCCCCTCCTCACACACTCCCCTCCTCACTCACTCCCCTCCTCACACACTCCCCTCCTCACTCACACACTCCCCTCCTCACACACACTCCCTCACTCCCTCCTCACTCACACACTCCCCTCCTCACTCACACACTCCTCACACACTCCCCTCCTCACTCCACACACTCCCCTCCTCACTCACACACTCCCCTCCTCACTCACACACTCCCCTCCTCACCCACTCCCCTCCTCACACACTCCCCTCCTCACACACTCCCCTCCTCACACACTCCCCTCCTCACACACTCCCCTCCTCACACACTCCCCTCCTCACACACTCACACACTCCCCCTCCTCACTCACTCACACACTCCTCACACACTCCCCTCCTCACTCACACACTCCCCTCCTCACTCACACACTCCCCTCCTCACTCACACACTCCCCTCCTCACACACTCTACTCCCTTCACCCCCCTCACACACTCCCTCCTCACTCACACACTCCCCTCCCTCACTCACCCACTCCCCTCCTCACTCACCCACTCCCCTCCTCACTCACCACTCCCCTCCTCCTCACCACTCCCCTCCTCACTCACTCACACACTCCCCTCCTCACACACTCCACTCCCCTCCTCACACACTCCACTCCCCTCCTCACACACTCCCCTCCTCACTCACACACTCCCCTCCTCACTCACTCACTCCACTCCTCACACACTCCCCTCCTCACACACTCCACTCCTCACACACTCCACTCCTCACACACTCCACTCCTCACACACTCCCCTCCTCACTCACTCCACTCCTCACACACTCCCCTCCTCACACACTCCCCTCCTCACTCACTCACACACTCCACTCCTCACACACTCCCCTCCTCACACACTCCCCTCCTCACACACTCCCCTCCTCACTCACTCACACACTCCCCTCCTCACACACTCCACTCCTCACACTACTCCCCTCCTCATCCACTCCCCTCCTCACTCACCCACTCCCCTCCTCATCCACTCCCCTCCTCACTCACCACTCCCCTCCTCCTCACCACTCCCCTCCTCCTCACCACTCCCCTCCTCACACACTCCCCTCCTCACACACTCCACTCCTCACACACTCCCTCCCTCATCCACTCCCCTCCTCACTCACTCCCCTCCTCACTCACCCACTCCCCTCCTCATCCACTCCCCTCCTCACTCACTCCCCTCCTCACTCACCCACTCCCCTCCTCACTCACCCACGTCCCCTCCTCACTCACTCACCCACTCTCCTCCTCACTCCCTCACACACTCCCTCCTCACTCCCTCACACCTCCCCTCCTCACACACTCCCCTCCTCACTCACACACTCCCCTCCTCACCCACTCCCCTCCTCACACACTCCCGTCCTCACACACTCCCCTCCTCACACACTCCCCTCCTCACACACTCCCCTCCTCACACACTCCCCTCCTCACACACTCCCCTCCTCACTCACTCACTCCACTCCTCACACACTCACTCCACTCCTCACACACTCCCCTCCTCACATCACTCACACACTCCCCTCCCCCCCTCACTCACACACTCCCCTCCTCACTCACTCACCACTCCCCTCCTCACTCACTCACCACTCCCCTCCTCCTCACTCACTCACCACTACCCCTCCTCCTCACCACTCCCCTCCTCACCCATTCACACACTCCCCTCCTCACCCACTCCCCTCCTCACCCACTCCCCCTCCTCACCCACTCCCCTCCTCACCCACTCCCTCCTCACTCACACACTCCACTCCTCACACACTCCCCTCCTCACTCACACACTCCCCTCCTCACTACATCACACACTCCCCTCCTCACCACTTCCCCTCCTCACCACTCCCCTCCTCACTCACACACCACTCCCTCCTCACTCACACACTCCTCACACACACACACACTCCTCACACACACACTCCTCACACACTCCACTCCTCACTCACACACTCCCCACACACTCCCCTCCTCACTCACACACTCCCCTCCTCACTCACACACTCCCCTCCTCACTCACACACACACTCCTCACACACACACTCCTCACACACTCCACTCCTCACTCACACACTCCCCACACACTCCCCACACACTCCCCTCCTCACTCACACACTCCCCTCCTCACTCACACACACACTCCTCACACACTCCCCTACTCACACACTCCACTCCTCATCCACTCCCCTCCTCATCCACTCCCCTCCTCACTCACACACTCACTCCCCTCCTCACTCACTCCCCTCCTCACTCCCTCACACACTCCCCTCCTCACTCACACACTCCACTCCCCTCCTCACTCACCCACTCCCCTCCTCACACACTCCCCTCCTCACTCACTCCACTCCTCACACACTCCCCTCCTCACTCACACCACTCCCCTCCTCACTCACTCACACACTCCACTCCTCACACCACTCCCCTCCTCACTCACTCACCCACTCCCCTCCTCCTCACTCACCCCTCCCCCTCACTCACCACTCCCCTCCTCCTCACTCACCCCTCCCCCTCACTCACCCACTCCCCTCCTCACTCACTCACACACTCCCCTCCTCACACACTCCCCTCCTCACTCACACACTCCCCTCCTCACTCACACACTCCCCTCCTCACTCACACACTCCCCTCCTCACTCACTCACACACTCCCCTCCTCACACACTCCCCTCCTCACCACTCCCCTCCTCACTCACTCCTCACACACACACACTCCTCACACACACACTCCTCACACACACACTCCTCACACACTCCACTCCTCACTCACACACTCCCCACACACTCCCCTCCTCACTCACACACTCCCCTCCTCACTCACACACTCCCCTCCTCACTCACACACACACTCCTCACACACACACTCCTCACACACTCCACTCCTCACTCACACACTCCCCACACACTCCCCACACACTCCCCTCCTCACTCACACACTCCCCTCCTCACTCACACACACACTCCTCACACACTCCCCTCCTCACACACTCCACTCCCCACACACTCCCCTCCTCACTCACACACTCCCCTCCTCACTCACACACACACTCCTCACACACTCCCCTCCTCACACACTCCACTCCTCACACACTCCCCTCCTCACTCCCTCACACACTCCCTCACTCACACACTCCACTCCTCACACACTCCCCTCCTCATCCACTCCCCTCCTCACTCACACACTCCCCTCCTCACTCACTCACACACTCCCCTCCTCACTCACCCACTCCCCTCCTCACCCACTCCCCTCCTCACACACTCCCCTCCTCACACACTCCCCTCCCTCACACATCCCCTCCTCACTCACTCACACACTCCCCTCCTCACACACACACTCCCCTCCTCACACACACACTCCCCTCCTCACTCACTCCCCTCCTCACTCACCACTCCCCTCCTCCTCACCACTTCCCTCCTCCTCACCACTTCCCTCCTCACTCACACACTCCCCCTCCTCACTCCCCTCCTCACTCACTCACACACTCCCCTCCTCACCCATTCACACACTCCCCACCCATTCACACACTCCCCTCCTCACACACTCCCCTCCTCACTCACACACTCCCCTCCTCACCCACTCCCCTCCTCACCCACTCCCCCTCCTCACCCACTCCCCTCCTCACTCACACACTCCACTCCTCACACACTCCCCTCCTCACTCACACACTCCCCTCCTCACACACTCCCCTCCTCACCACTCCCCTCCTCACTCACACACTCCCCTCCTCACTCACACACTCCTCACACACACACACTCCTCACACACACACACTCCTCACACACTCCACTCCTCATCCACTCACCCACTCCCCTCCTCACCCACACACCCACTCCCTCCTCACACACTCCACTCCTCACACACTCCACTCCCTCACTCACACACTCCTCACACACTCCCCTCCTCATCCACTCCCCTCCTCACTCACTCACCCACTCCCCTCCTCACTCCCTCACACACTCCCTCACTTCACACACTCCACTCCTCACACACTCCCCTCCTCATCCACTCCCCTCCTCACTCACACACTCCCCTCCTCACTCACACCACTCCCCTCCTCACTCACTCACACACTCCCCTCCTCACTCACACACTCCCCTCCTCACCCACTCCCCTCCTCACACACTCCCCTCCTCACACACTCCCCTCCTCACTCACTCACACACTCCCCTCCTCACTCACACACCCCCTCCTCACACACACACTCCCCTCCTCACACACACACTCCCCTCCTCACATCACTCCCCTCCTCACTCACCACTCCCCTCCTCCTCACCACTTCCCTCCTCCCTCACCACTTCCCTCCTCACTCACACACTCCCCTCCTCACTCCCCTCCTCACTCACTCACACACTCCCCTCCTCACTCACCACTCCCCTCCTCCTCACCACTCCCCTCCTCACTCACACACTCCCCCTCCTCACTCCCCTCCTCACTCACTCACACACTCCCCTCCTCACCCACTCCCCTCCTCACACACTCCCCTCCTCACTCACTCCCCTCCTCACACACTCCCCTCCTCACTCACACACTCCCCTCCTCACACACACTCCCTCACTCCCTCCTCACTCACACACTCCCCTCCTCACTCACACACCTCCTCACACACTCCCCTCCTCACTCACACACTCCCCTCCTCACTCACAACACTCCCCTCCTCACCCACACACTCCCCTCCTCACCCACTCCCCTCCTCACACACTCCCCTCCTCACACACTCCCCTCCTCACACACTCCCCCTCCTCACACACTCCCCTCCTCACACACTCCCCTCCTCACACACTCACACACCCACTCCCCTCCTCACTCACTCACTCCTCACACACTCCCCTCCTCACTCACACACTCCCCTCCTCACTCACTCACACACTCCCCTCCTCACACACTCCCCTCCTCACTCACACACTCCCCTCCTCACTCACCCACTCCCCTCCTCACTCACCACTCCCCTCCTCCTCACCACTCCCCTCCTCACTCACTCACACACTCCCCTCCTCACACACTCCACTCCCCTCCTCACTCACACACTCCACTCCTCACACACTCCCCTCCTCACTCACACACTCCCCTCCTCACTCACTCACTCCACTCCTCCACACACTCCCCTCCTCACACACTCCTCACACACTCCACTCCTCACACACTCCCCTCCTCACTCACTCCACTCCTCACACACTCCCCTCCTCACACACTCCCCTCCTCACACACTCCCCTCCTACACACTCCCCTCCTCACACACTTCCCCTCCTCACACACTCCACTCCTCACACACTCCACTCCTCACACACTCCCCCTCCTCACTCACTCACACACTCCCCTCCTCACACACTCCACTCCTCACACACTCCCCCCTCATCCACTCCCCTCCTCACTCACCCACTCCCCTCCTCATCCACTCCCCTCCTCACTCACCACTCCCCTCCTCCTCACCACTCCCCTCCTCACACACTCCCCTCCTCACACCACTCCCCCCTCACACACTCCCCCTCCTCATCCACTCCCCTCCTCACTCACTCCCCTCCTCACACTCACCCACTCCCCTCCTCATCCACTCCCCTCCTCACTCACCCACTCCCCTCCTCACTCACCCACTCCCCTCCTCACTCACCCACTCCCCTCCACACTCACTCCCTCCTCACTCACTCACCCACTCTCCTCCTCACTCCCTCACACACTCCCCTCCTCACTCCCTCACACACTCCCCTCCTCACACACTCCCCTCCTCACTCACACACTCCCCTCCTCACCCACTCCCCTCCTCACACACTCCCGTCCTCACACACTCCCCTCCTCACACACTCCCCTCCTCACACACTCCCCTCCTCACACACTCCCCTCCTCACTCCTCACTCCACTCCTCACACACTCACTCCACTCCTCACACACTCCCCTCCTCACTCACTCACACACTCCCCTCCTCACTCACACACTCCCCTCCTCACTCCACTCCCACCACTCCCCTCCTCCTCACTCACTCACCACTCCCCTCCTCCTCACCACTCCCCTCCTCACCCATTCACACACTCCCCTCCTCACCCACTCCCCTCCTCACCCACCTCCCCTCCTCACCCACTCCCCTCCTCACCCACTCCCCCTCCTCACTCACACACTCCACTCCTCACACACTCCCCTCCCTCACTCACACACTCCCCCTCCTCACTCACTCACACACTCCCCTCCTCCACCACTCCCCTCCTCACTCACACACTCCCCTCCTCACTCACACACTCCCCTCCTCACACACTCCCCTCCTCACTCACACACTCCCCTCCTCACTCACACACTCCCATCCTCACACACTCCCCTCCTCACACACTCCACTCCTCACACACTCCACTCCTCATCCACTCCCCTCCTCACACACTCCCCTCCTCACTCACACACTCCCCTCCTCACACACACTCCCTCCACTCCTCCTCACTCACACACCCCCCTCCTCACTCACACACTCCTCACACACTCCCCTCCTCACTCACACACTCCCCTCCTCACTCACACACTCCCCTCCTCACCCACTCCCCTCCTCACACACTCCCCTCCTCACACACTCCCCTCCTCACTCACTCACACACTCCTCACACACTCCCCTCCTCACTCACACACTCCCCTCCTCACTCACACACTCCCCTCCTCACACACTCCCCTCCTCACACACTCCCCTCCTCACTCACACACTCCCCTCCTCACTCACCCACTCCCCTCCTCACTCACCACTCCCCTCCTCCTCACCACTCCCCTCCTCACTCACTCACACACTCCCCTCCTCACACACTCCACTCCCTCCTCACTCACACACTCCACTCCTCACACACTCCCCTCCTCACTCACACACTCCCCCTCCTCACTCACTCACTCCACTCCTCACACACTCCCCTCCTCACACACTCCACTCCTCACACACTCCACTCCTCACACACTCCCCTCCTCACTCACCTCCACTCCTCACACACTCCCCTCCTCACACCACTCCCCTCCTCACACACTCCCCTCCTCACACACATCCCCTCCTCACTCACTCACACACTCCACTCCTCACACACTCCACTCCTCACACACTCCCCTCCTCACACACTCCCCTCCTCACTCACTCACACACTCCCCTCCACACACACTCCACTCCTCACACACTCCCCCTCCTCATCCACTCCCCTCCTCACTCACCCACTCCCCTCCTCATCCACTCCCCTCCTCACTCACCACTCCCCTCCTCCTCACCACTCCCTCCTCACACACTCCCCTCCTCACCACACTCCACTCCTCACACACTCCCCTCCTCATCCACTCCCCTCCTCACTCACTCCCCTCCTCACTCACCCACTCCCCTCCTCATCCACTCCCCTCCTCACTCACCCACTCCCCTCCTCACTCACCCACTCCCCCTCCTCACTCACCCACTCCCTCCTCACTCACTCCCCTCCTCACTCACTCACCCACTCTCCTCCTCACTCCCTCACACACTCCCCTCCTCACTCCCTCACACACTCCCCTCCTCACACACTCCCCTCCTCACTCACCACACTCCCCTCCTCACCCACTCCCCTCCTCACACACTCCCGTCCTCACACACTCCCCTCCTCACACACTCCCCTCCTCACACACTCCCCTCCTCACACACTCCCCTCCTCACACACTCCCCTCCTCAATCACTCACTCCACTCCTCCACACACTCACTCCACTCCTCACACACTCCCCTCCTCACTCACTCACACACTCCCCTCCTCACTCACACACTCCCCCCACTCCTCACCTCACTCACCACTCCCCTCCTCCTCACTCACTCACCACTCCCCTCCTCCTCACCACTCCCCTCCTCACCCATTCACACACTCCCCTCCTCACCCACTCCCCTCCTCACCCACTCCCCTCCTCACCCACTCCCCTCCTCACCCACTCCCCTCCTCACTCACACACTCCACTCCTCACACACTCCCCTCCTCACTCACACACTCCCCTCCTCACTCACTCACACACTCCCCTCCTCACCACTCCCCTCCTCACTCACACACTCCCCTCCTCACTCACACACTCCTCACACACACACCACTCCTCACACACACACTCCTCACACACTCCACTCCTCACTCACACACTCCCCACACACTCCCCTCCTCACTCACCACACTCCCCTCCTCACTCACACACTCCCCTCCTCACTCACCACACACACTCCTCACACACACACTCCTCACACACTCCACTCCTCACTCACACACTCCCCACACACTCCCCACACACTCCCCCCTCCTCACTCACACACTCCCCTCCTCACTCACACACACACTCCTCACACACTCCCCTACTCACACACTCCACTCCTCATCCACTCCCCTCCTCATCCACTCCCCTCCTCACTCACACACTCACTCCCCTCCTCACTCACTCCCCTCCTCACTCCCTCACACACTCCCCTCCTCACTCACACACTCCACTCCCCTCCTCACTCACCCACTCCCCTCCTCACACACTCCCCTCCTCACTCACTCCACTCCTCACACACTCCCCTCCTCACTCACACACTCCCCTCCTCACTCACTCACACACTCCACTCCTCACACACTCCCCTCCTCACTCACTCACCCACTCCCCTCCTCCTCACTCACCCCTCCCCCTCACTCACCACTCCCCTCCTCCTCACTCACCCCCTCCCCCTCACTCACCCACTCCCCTCCTCACTCACCACTCCCCTCCTCACACACTCCACTCCTCACACACTCCCCTCCTCATCCACCACTCCTCACACACTCCCCTCCTCATCCACTCCCCTCCTCACTCACACACTCCCCTCCTCACACACTCCCCTCCTCACTCACACACTCCCCTCCTCACTCACACACTCCCCTCCTCACTCACACACACACTCCTCACACACACACACTCCTCCTCACTCACCCACTCCCCTCCTCACTCACTCACACACTCCCCTCCTCACTCCCTCACACACTCCCCTCCTCACACACACACTCCCTCACTCCCTCCTCACTCCCTCACTCCCTCCTCACTCACACACTCCCTCACTCCCTCCTCACTCACACACTCCCTCACTCCCCTCCTCCACTCCCTCACACACTCCCCTCCTCACACACTCCCCTCCTCACACACTCCCCTCCTCACACACTCCCCTCCTCACACACTCCCCTCCTCACTCACTCACTCCACTCCTCACACACTCACTCCACTCCTCACACACTCCCCTCCTCACTCACTCACACACTCCCCTCCTCACTCACACACTCCCCTCCTCACTCACTCACCACTCCCCTCCTCACTCACTCCACCTCACCACTCCCTCCTCCTCACCACTCCCCTCCTCACACACTCCCCTCCTCACACACTCCCCTCCTCCTCACTCACCCCTCCCCCTCACTCACCCACTCCCCTCCTCCTCACTCACCCCTCCCCCTCACTCACCCACTCCCCTCCTCCTCACTCACCCCTCCCCCTCACTCACCACTCCCCCTCCTCCTCACTCACCCCTCCCCCTCCACTCACCCACTCCCCTCCTCACTCCCTCACACACTCCCCTCCTCACACACTCCCCTCCTCACTCACTCACACACTCCCCCTCCTCACCCACTCCCCTCCTCACACACTCCCGTCCTCACACACTCCCCTCCTCACACACTCCCCTCCTCACACACTCCCCTCCTCACACACTCCCCTCCTCACACACTCCCCCTCCTCACACACTCCCCTCCTCACTCACTCACACACTCCCCTCCTCACTCACTCACCACTCCCCTCCTCCTCACCACTCCCCCTCCTCACTCACACACTCCCCTCCTCACTCACACTCCTCACACACTCCCCTCCTCACACACTCCCCTCCTCACCCACTCACACACTCCCCTCCTCACACACTCCCCCCTCACTCACTCCCCTCCTCACTCACTCACACACTCCCCTCCTCACTCACTCACCCACTCCCCTCCTCACACACTCCCCTCCTCACACACTCCCCTCCTCACACACTCCCCTCCTCACTCACACACTCCCCTCCTCACTCACTCACACACTCCCCTCCTCACTCACTCACCCACTCCCCTCCTCACACACTCCCCTCCTCACACACTCCACTCCTCACACACTCCACTCCTCATCCACTCCCCTCCTCACTCACACACTCCCCTCCTCACTCACTCACACACTCCCCTCCTCACACACTCCCCTCCTCACTCACCCACTCCCTCCTCACTCACACACTCCACTCCTCACACACTCCCCTCCTCACTCACACACTCCCCCTCCTCACTCACTCACACACTCCCCTCCTCACCACTCCCCTCCTCACTCACACACTCCCCTCCTCACTCACACACTCCTCACACACACACACTCCTCACACACACACTCCTCACACACTCCACTCCTCACTCACACACTCCCCACACACTCCCCTCCTCACTCACACACTCCCCTCCTCACTCACCACACTCCCCTCCTCACTCACACACACACTCCTCACACACACACTCCTCACACACTCCACTCCTCACTCACTCCACTCCTCACTCACACACTCCCCACACACTCCCCACACACTCCCCTCCTCACTCACACACTCCCCTCCTCACTCACACACACACTCCTCACACACTCCCCTACTCACACACTCCACTCCTCATCCACTCCCCTCCTCATCCACTCCCCTCCTCACTCACACACTCACTCCCCTCCTCACTCACTCCCCTCCTCACTCCCTCCCCCTCCTCACTCCCTCACACACTCCCCTCCTCACTCACACACTCCACTCCCCTCCTCACTCACCCACTCCCTCCTCACACACTCCCCTCCTCACTCACTCCACTCCTCACACACTCCCCTCCTCACTCACACACTCCCCTCCTCACTCACTCACACACTCCACTCCTCACACGCTCCCCTCCTCACTCACTCACCCACTCCCCTCCTCCTCACTCACCCCTCCCCCTCACTCACCACTCCCCTCCTCCTCACTCACCCCTCCCCCTCACTCACCCACTCCCCTCCTCACTCACCACTCCCCTCCACACACACTCCACTCCTCACACACTCCCCTCCTCATCCACCACTCCTCACACACTCCCCTCCTCATCCACTCCCCTCCTCACTCACACACTCCCCTCCTCACACACTCCCCTCCCACTCACACACTCCCACTCCTCACTCACACACTCCCCTCCTCACTCACACACACACTCCTCACACACACACACTCCTCCTCACTCACCCACACCCTCCTCACTCACTCACACACTCCCCTCCTCACTCCCTCACACACTCCCCTCCTCACACACACACTCCCTCACACCCTCCTCACTCCCTCACTCCCTCCTCACTCACACACTCCCTCACTCCCTCCACACTCACATACTCCCACACTCCCCTCCTCACCTCCCTCACACACTCCCCTCCTCACACACTCCCCTCCTCACACACCACTCCCCTCCTCACACACCTCCCCCTCCTCACACACTCCCCTCCTCACTCACTCACTCCACTCCTCACACACTCACTCCACTCCACACACCACTCCCCTCCTCACTCACTCACACACTCCCCTCCTCACTCACACACTCCCCTCCTCACTCACTCACCACTCCCCTCCTCCTCACTCACTCACCACTCCCCTCCTCCTCACCACTCCCCTCCTCACACACTCCCCTCCTCACACACTCCCCTCCTCCTCACACACCCCTCCCCCTCACTCACCCACTCCCCTCCTCCTCACTCACCCCTCCCCCTCACTCACCCACTCCCCTCCTCCTCACTCACCCCTCCCCCTCACTCACCACTCCCCTCCTCCTCACTCACCCCTCCCCCTCACTCACCCACTCCCCTCCTCACTCCCTCACACACTCCCCTCCTCACACACTCCCCTCCTCACTCACTCACACACTCCCTCTCCTCACCCACTCCCCTCCTCACACACTCCCGTCCTCACACACTCCCCTCCTCACACACTCCCCTCCTCACACACTCCCCTCCTCACACACTCCCCTCCTCACACACTCCCCTCCCTCACACACTCCCCTCCTCACTCACTCACACACTCCCCTCCTCACTCACTCACCACTCCCCTCCTCCTCACCACTCCCCTCCTCACTCACACACTCCCCTCCTCACTCACACTCCTCACACACTCCCCTCCTCACACACTCCCCTCCTCACCCACTCACACACTCCCCTCCTCACACACTCCCCTCCTCACTCACTCCCCTCCTCACTCACTCACACACTCCCCTCCTCACTCCCTCACACACTCCCCTCCTCACTCACTCACCCACTCCCCTCCTCACACACTCCCCTCCTCACACACTCCCCTCCTCACACACTCCCCTCCTCACTCACACACTCCCCTCCTCACTCACTCACACACTCCCCTCCTCACTCACTCACCCACTCCCCTCCTCACACACTCCCCTCCTCACACACTCCACTCCTCACACACTCCACTCCTCACTCACACACTCCCCACACACTCCCCACACACTCCCCTCCTCACTCACACACTCCCCTCCTCACTCACACACACACTCCTCACACACTCCCCTCCTCACTCACTCCCCTCCTCACTCCCTCACACACTCCCCTCCTCACTCACACACTCCACTCCCCTCCTCACTCACCCACTCCCCTCCTCACACACTCCCCTCCTCACTCACTCCACTCCTCACAACACTCCCCTCCTCACTCACACACTCCTCACTCACTCACACACTCCACTCCTCACACACTCCCCTCCTCACTCACTCACCCACTCCCCTCCTCCTCACTCACCCCTCCCCCTCACTCACCACTCCCCTCCTCCTCACTCACCCCTCCCCCTCACTCACCCACTCCCCACTCACCCACTCCCCTCCTCACTCACCACTCCCCTCCTCACACACTCCTCCCCTCCTCACACACTCCCCCCTCCTCATCCACCACTCGTCACACACTCCCCTCCTCATCCACTCCCCTCCTCACT